>PVJI01015455.1:0-40638 GCA_004026765.1 Micronycteris hirsuta | reverse complement strand
AAAAAATGCATTTATTAGTGGTACTCTAGAACAATTGAATATATAGCACAATGAGTTGATTATTTCTGCCATATAATTTTCGACATGATGAACAAGTAGTCTTATAATGCCTGAATGTTGCTGTAGCCCTAACACCCAGAAAATGCAGATATTTTAAGAAAGCAGAAAAGAGCTGAAAAAAAAATGTAAGTCTTTGCCATTTGGTAACATATCTATTATTTCAAACTAAAATGTTGGACAAGATCAATTATATTTAAACAACATAATTTAAACATGCATGTGGAGCCATACTAATAATATAATTCCACATGTAATGACTGCAAGTCCCTATAATCGATCTCTTCCATGTGTACAGATAATAAAATTATGTTTTTATGATATGAGATCTATTTTTAAAAAAATTTTAACAATATGTTGTTTCCTTTTCATACACACTGCTTTATAATCTTTGAATCTATATGTTCAAAACATAATTTTGCTAAGCGCATAACTCACTATCAGATCATTGTTTCTTGAAATCATTTTAACACAATTTGAAGATCTATTTAAATTTCTACTATTTGTTTATTTGAAATAATTCATGTATGTAAATTTATATATTAGGCTCATAATTTTTTTCAAAATTAAAGTACTAATACGCTTGAATCTAAGAAAATCTGTGATAGTATACAGCAGGTCCTCAAGTAACATCATTTTGTTCAAAATTGTTTCTTTATAATATTGATGAGATTCTGTAGGAACTTAACTCTTGCTTATATCAAACAGCCTATTGTAAAATGGTTTTGTAATATGTTGTTTTGTCTAATGTCATAGAACCTGCCAATGACATTATGTGAGGACTTAACTATACCTTTTGTGGTATTGACCAGCTACATATTTTATCAGTATTCACAAACACAAGTAATAAAGTAAAAGTAAAAATAGAGGACACATTTTCTAAACATATTATCAATAATTGTACTTAGTATTCATAGTTTTCCTTGTACTGATAATTTAACATGACTTCATCTGTTTTTATTACCATTTTTCCTTATAGTGATGCTACTTGATCATTTATCCTGTCTTCAGTTCCTGTCCTATTATTTGCCTCTAACTGGTAGATTTTTTTTTTCCTGAAACAAACTGTTATGGGTCTTGCACATTCCTCAAATATTAGTTCCATTTGACATTTAGTTATTTGTTTATTTGCTATTTCTAATTTTTGTGGTTCTAAAATATAACAAATAAAGTAAAATGATTAGGTATAATGTCCCATAACATTAAAGGTGGAAGAGAATCTGTGTTGTATTCTTTTTTTTTTTCTATTGTGGTTCAGTTGCAGTTGTTCTGCCTTTTTCTCCATTGCTCTCCCCTACCCCTTCCCCCCCAAGTCCCATAGTCAAACCCTCCCCATTGCCCATGCCCATGAGTCCTCTATTCCTGTTCCTTTGTTTGCCCCTTCCCCTTCTTTCCCCCTTTATCCCACTGCCTGCACCCCTCTGGCCACTGTCAATTCTTTATTTCCAAATCTCTGGCTCTATTTAGATTATTTGTTTGTTTTGTTGATTAGTAGTAATATGATCTGATCACTTAAAGGTTAGATCATCGGGTATTTGTCTATCACTGCTTGGCTTATTTCATTTAGCATAATGCTCTCCAGTTCCATCTATGTTGTCATGAAGAGTAGGAGTCCTTTCTTTCTTTCTGCTGTGCAGTATTCCATTGCGTAAATGTACCACAGTTTTTTGATCCATGCATTTACTGATGGGCACTTAGGCTGTTTCTAGCACTTGGCTATTGTAAATAATGCTGCTGTGAACATTACGGTGCACAGGTGTTTTTGAATAGGTTGTTCAGGATTCTTAGGGTATAATCCCAGCAGTGGGATCACTGTGTTGAAAGGCAGTTCCATCTTTAGTTTTTTCAGTAAGTTCCACACTGTTTTCCACAATGGCTGCACAAGTCTACATTTCCGCCAACAGTGCAAGGGTTCCCTTTTCTCCACAACCTCGCCGGTACTTGTTTGTTGATTTATTAATGAAGGCCATTAGTTTATATATTAGAAACTAGAGGCCAATAAATTGCAAGTGACATCAAAGGAGGAAAACTGAAGTAGAAATTGATATAATATAAGCATAAATGTATATTCTATAAATTGATGATTGAAATGGTGTTTGTCTTGAAAACATCTTGTATAAATATGTTGTTTTAGGAGTAGATGTTGGAAGAATTCCAAATTAGAAGGTGGACTGTAAAAATTTGTGGTTTAATATTAAAGCTGTAAAGTGGCCAGGAGCTGACACTTTTATCACAAGTCAGTTATTTGTATTTTCCAGTAAGGCATATTAAATAGCAGCCTATTGCTTTATTTCCAAAAATGAATGTAGATTTTTCTAACACTTAGCCCCCAAGTTTTAGCATTTTCAAGGATTGAAGGGAATATATGAATTGCATGTACATTATATAAAACTGTACAATTTCATTTCTGAATGGATGGATAAAAGTAGATTTGAAAATGTTTTTCATAAAGTTAAGCTATGATAAACACTAAAAAAGGTGAATACAACCAAGTGTTCCACTTTGTTTAGAAATAGTAGAACATTATATAGGTTGTCTCGATGATTTCTTTTTAAAAATATTTCATTTATTTTTAGAGAAGGGGAAGGGAAGGTGAAAGTGAGGGAGAGAAACATCAATGTGAGAGAGAAACATCAATTTGTAGCCTTTTATATGAACCTCAAGTGGAGATAGAACATGCAGCCTAGGTAGGTGCCCTGACCAGGAATCGAACAGGCCACCCTTTGCTTTGCGGAACAACGTCCAACCAACACAGTCACATTGGTCAGAGCAAAACATGTTTTTGTATTGTATTGCCAGTGTATCCATAAAGTGGTAGAGAAGCAAACCTGAAGCAATTTACAATGTTGCACCCTTATATCTATTACAACTATGTAAAGAAAAACATCTAATAATTACATAGAAGAAAACATGGATTGACAATCAAAAACACTTTTAAGAGGAAAAAAAGCCATAGATGAAGAAAGAAATCGAACAAACTTGACCTTAAGCCAGTTATACACAAGCATACGTTTGAGATATTGCAGATTCAGTGTCAGGCCACCACAAATATCGAAATAAAGTGAGTCACATGAAATTTTAGTTTTCCTACTGCATGTAAAAGTTATATTGTAGTCTATTAAGTGTGAAATGCATTATGACTAAAAAGCATCATCTGCATCTTCAGCTAGTCATCTTTTTGCTCAGGGCAGTGGTTGCTGAAGGTTGGGGTGGCTTTGGCAATTTCTTAAAGTAAGACTGCAGTGAGGTTTTCCTCATCAATTGAGTCTTCCTTTTATTGACAATTTCTCTGTAGCATGCAGTGCTGTTTGATAACCTTTTACCCACATTAGAGCTTCTTTCAAAATGAAGTTAATCTTCTCAAACCCTGCTGCTGCTTTATCAACTCAATTTTTGTAATATTCTAAATCCTTTGTTGTCATTTAATCATTCTTTACAGCATCTTCCCCAGGAACAGATTCCATCTCAAGAAACCACTTTCTTTGCTCATCCATAAGAAGCATTTACTCATCAATGAAAATTTTATCATGAGACTGTCAGGATTTAGTCACATTTCAGGGTGTACTACTAATTATAGTTTTCTTGCTACTTCCATATCTGCAGTTACTTCCTCCACTGAAGCTTTGCACCCCTTAAAAAGTCATCCATGAAGGTTGAAGTCTACTTCCTGTACATCCCCGATAATGATATTTTGACCTTTTTTTTTTGAGTCACAAATGTTCTTAGTGGCATCTAAATGGTAAATTCTTCTCAAAAGCAATTTACTCTGCCCATATCAATCAGGAGAATCACTATCTATAGCAGCTATAACCTTATGAAATATTGGCCTTAAGTTAGAATTAAAACCTGAAATTACTTGATCAATGGGCTGCAAAATGAGTATTGTGTTAGCAAGCATGAAAACAACATTAACCTTGTTGTATATTATCAGCATTCTTGGATGATGGCGCTTTGTCAATGAGCAGCAATATTTTGAAAGGAATCGTTTTATTTTTTTTTGAGCAGTAGGTCTTCATTTGGACTTCAAATATCAGGAAAGCATGTTGTAAACAGATGTTCTGTCATCCAGACTTGGCTGTCCTGTGCACACAGTCTCATTTTTACAGACCTCACATACAGAGTACATTGAACAATTCTTAAGGCCCCTAGGATTTTCAGAATGGTAAATAAGCATTGATTTCTCAAACTCGAGTCACCAGCTGCATTAGCCCCTAACAAGAGATTCGGCCCATCCTTTGAAGCTTTGGAGCACGCATTGACTTCTTTCCTCTTCTTCCTCTATAGGAAGTCCCAGATGACATTTTCTTCCAATATAAGGCTGTTTTGTCTACATAAAAATCTGTTCAGTGTGCCTACCTTCATTCATTATCTCAGGTAGATCTTGATCACTTGCTGCAGCTTCTACATCAGCAGTTGCTGCTTCTCCCGCACATTTATGTTGTGCAGATGGCTGCTTTCCTTAAACCGCATGAGCCCAGCTCTGCTAACTTCAAACTGTTCTGCAAATTCCTCACTCCTCTCAATGAAACTGAAGGTATTTAGGGGCTTGCTCTGGATTAAGCTTTGGCTTAAAAAAGAAAAGTGGCTGATCTGATCTTCTCTCAGGCATCCTAACTTTCTCCGTATCAGTGATAAGTCTCTTTTGCTTTCTTGTCATATGTGTGTTCACTGGAGTAGACCTTTAGTGTCCTTCAGGTTTTGTTTTGTTTTTCATTTACCACTTGGCTGTTTGACTCAAAAAGCCTTGCTTTTATACTGTCTCAACTTTTGATGTGCCTTTCTCACTAAGTTTAATCATTTCTAGCTTTTAATTTAAATTGACTCTTCCTTTCATTTGTATATTTAGAAGCCATTGTGGCATAATTCATTGGCCTAATCATAATACCGTGTCCCAGGGGAAGGGAGGCCCCAGGAGAGCGAGAGGGATGGGGGAATGGCCAGTCAGCAGAGAGGTGAGAGCACACACATTTATGGATGCATTTTGCTGCCCTGACTGGCACAGTTTGTGGTGTGACAAAACAGTTACAATAGTAACATCAACGACCGCTGTTCTCAAGTCACCAACAAATACAATCATGATGAAAAAGTTTGAATTGTCACAGGAATTACCATAATATGACATAGAGACACAAAGTGTTCAAATGTTGTTGAAGAAAATGTCATGAATAGACTTCTCTTGACACAGGGTTGCCACAAACCTTGAAATGGTAAAAAACTCAGCATCTGTGCAGTGCAATAAAGTGAAACACGAACATGAGGTTTGCTTGTACGTATGTAGTTCCAATGGACCTTGATGGACTAACTTACTTCCTTATAATTATAATGATATTTTAATTAACTCTCTCTCTCTCTCTCTCTCTCTCTCTCTCTCTATATATATATATATATATATATATATATATATATATATATATATATAATGTTTAAAAAGCAGAAGGCACATGGCATTTGTTGAACTCTTGCTGTTTTGTGCAAAGGTTTTTAGTTACCTTATTTAATCTTTCCCTAGGCTTGTAGAATTGATATTTCACTCATTTTGAAATATAAAGAAACAAAGGCTCACATGCAACCTATAAGAAGCACCCCTTGGCTTTGTTCCTACCTCTGTCTGGCTCTAAATTCTCTATGCCCATCGCCTTTGTATTGCTTCATTGACAGTGAACTGGTCCACTTTATAGACCGCTCTGATATATTTTGCTGTCAGAAACAACTCTTGTAAGAACTGAAGAATGACATTAACGTATTTAGGATGTTTAAAAAACCAGAAACATAAAACAAGAACCAGCTCTTATTTTTTCCCAAGTTGGTAACTGATAATAATGTACATGAATAAAGTAGTGACATTATTTTCCTTTTAAAAAGAAACATCTTTTAAGGAGTATTCTAATTATGAGTTATGTCTCATAGATATCAATGTGATGATTGAAGAATTTAGTCTCATCTGAAATATTCAAAGGCGGAGCAGTGAAAACCCATGACAGCGGGGTGATAAGTACCTTCTCTGTGACTGACTGTTTAGGATGATGAACAGAAGCTGTATTTAGAGAAAAAAAACCCTCTGAATGCTTTCAGGGCCACCTTTTATCTTTCCAAACCACAAGGGACTAATGCCTTGGACTAATGCCCTCCTGGATGAAACAGAAGGTTTGAATAGGAACAACTGTTGCATGCAATTTACACCCTGGGGGAAGATATATGTATTTCAATAATAATATAATTTTTTCTTATTTATTATTCAAAAAGCTAGTAGGAAGTTTAAGATGTAGTAATTGTATACCTTTTTAAATAAGTGGCTCCTTGCTGATACTTATTTTTGTCCAAGTGCAACTGATTTTCTTTTGGAAACAGAGGATGTAAGGTTTCCTTGAAGGCAGGATTTGATTCTTGTCAACCTTTGAATATCCAGCACCTCACACATGTACCTACTCCTAATAAGTACTCCAGTATTATTTTGTTAAACAAATACATGGGTGGAAGGATGGTAGCAATGAAACAAAACTCTACCTCAGGAAGAAAGATTTACTTTTTGGGAAAATGCTTGCTGAAAATATGAAACAACAGTGAAATCAAGAGATTTTTAGTACAATGGACAGTTTTCTTGACTCTTCTTGAGGCTAAAAATACCATTGCCAAGGGTGGGAGGCAGGGATGGGTGGGTTGGGGGGAGTGGAAGGGGGAAGTAGAGACAACTGTACTTGGACAACAATAAAAAACTATGAAAAATAAATAAATAAAGTCCCTGGGTCCCTTCAGCACCCATCCCAAATGCAGCGATCACTCAATGCTTTTCCTACCATCAGTGTTTAGGATAGAGAGCATTTCACCAAGCACAACTGCTTTTGAAAGAAACTCTTGTAAGCACACCTGCTTGTGTGGCAATAATAATTAGAGAAGGACATAGCAAGGGAATCATAGAAATAGTTGCCGAATTTGGCAACACTCAGAGAATTTACTGCTTATGGGCTATTTTTTTTTTTTTTTTTAATAGCTAGGGAACAAATCTGAAGTCTGATAACAGAAAAAAACCAGTTTGGTTTGGGGCAGAATATAAGAAAAGAAAAAGAAAATTCTGATCAGAAACACAGAATTAAACAGAATTAATTAGAAGATCTGGATGGAGATGTAGCAGGAGAAGAAAACCTCTATAGCCATACCCCGCTAAGGTTTACCAGTATCGTCATGAAGCGGGTTTGATCATTGATACCAGAACTACTGACCTGCTGATGGGCGGTGGGGGACACAAGCAAACTGAGGCAGGTGGCCTTTGTGCCAAACAATCTCTTATCCTCCGGCAGGTGGACCACTGAGCTCTTCACATGGTGATCTGAGTTCCAAAGTGCAGCAAGAGAGAAAGCCCCAAAGCACAGACTGTTTCAGGTTCACTTGTACCAAGTTTGCTAATGTTTTCTTGGCTGAATCAAGTCACATGACCACCCAGATTCAACATTTGGGCAAACAGACTTTACTTTTTGACTGGAGACTAACATCTCATTGGTAGGATATGGGTTCAATGAAAGGAGTAACTTGCAACCATTTTTATAGTCTATCACATAATCTTTTCATATCTAGCAGTTATTTTCATAATTTTTATAGATATTAATATAGTCAATCCTCCTGTGAGATACAAAATATTCATTCATAGAATAAACATAATTTTAACTTTTGTACATAAAAATAAACATTCTCCATACAAAATTTTCAACACTAAATTTTCTAGTAAAAATTGAAAATTAAAAATATTAAAAGATCAAACACACTGACATTTACCTAACAAATTCCTATGTGCAATATCACTTATTTATAGGCATATTTATATATATTATATAAAATTTGAAAATTCACCACAACATGTAGTTCCATATATATGCTTCTTAAAAAATAGAGGATTTAAGAAAGAGAGGAGATTACTAGGTCTGAAGGAGTGCCTCAAATGGATGTAGGACCTCCAAAAGTTCATTCAATTTTGGAAATTTTGCCATTTATTATTTTTAAATCAAAGTTAATGATTAGGAATATTATATATGTTAGAAATATTTTGTCATAAGACACAGAAATAATTTAAATCATATAATTGGTCTTAGAGCTGTTGATGCTGTCATTCTGAACTAGACATATCCCCTTCCCCTCCCCCATACGTAAAGCTAATTTAGACCTGAAGGACTAATCTGGAAATTTGAAATCATTAAAGCCAAGTGGTTTTGATAATACCCTATTTGATTATTGGCACATTGCTTTAGCAGTCTATCCTAGGAAAATGACTCACATGTCCTGAGCGGTGAGCCTCCCACAGGTGGTACAACGGACACAGGGCACTCCATCTCCAGGGCCTTAGAGAACAGATACAGTCCATAGAGTTTCCTTGAACATCTTCCAAAAAAAAATTATCTCATCTTTTCTTTATTTTTCTCTCTTTTTACTGAAGTCTTTTTGTTTTTCATTTTTGCTTTCTGATTCTATATTCAAAAATAATGTGGTGTGACCTCAGTTTTTCAATTGAAATATTTTATTTTGAGTTTTGTGGCAGTTCATTATATTAACATCATTCACATACTATTTCTATTGACTTGCTTATAGTTTGTTTGAGTCCCTGAAACTTGCACTCCCTCTATGAACTCAAACTCCAACATAGACCATATTAAAGGACAAGTTAACAAGAGGGTAGTATTTGTAGAATTACCTTCCGGACCACCAGGAGGAGAACATGTACTTTATTTAATCTCTTTGTCTCCACCGTCAAGCTTAAACCTCTTCTACATATACTGATTAGCCAGCTCTAGCTTTGGCCTCACTAACAATTGACTATTTCAGCAGTCTTGACTTTAAAGTCTGTTGGTCATCTCACACATGTGACAGACATAAAGAGGAATGAGCTTAAAACTTCAGGGAATAGTTAATATTTCTTATGCTTATATTTTCCTTATAAAACCTCATATTTTCCTGCTTCAATTTTATAAAGTTTCAGTCATCAAACTGTCCTACTAACAAAATTTTATCTACCTGCATAATTTTGTATTCCAGTAGTAGCTGGCACATATCATTTTATAACATGTGTTCCATTGTACTGCCTTACCTATTTTTGGAGTCTGTCTCCTTTAGCAAACATGAGTCACTTATGTTTCATAGGGAATAAGGTAGGGAACTTATTCCTCAGGATGTATTCTGCCGGAGATTGCTTACAATTGAATGAATGAAAATTCTAAATGACAATGAAGATGAAATGTAAGAGCTTTCCTCTTTTATTATAAAAATCCATGGCAAAATATCATGTTACATTTCCTTTGAATAACTCCCTCAATTTTTACTCAAAACAGAAAAATAAAATTAGCCAAACTTGTGAATAGACATCCTGCTAGTCGTGAACTGTTTGCTGTTTATAACTCTGAAGAAAATGATTGCAATTCTCACACCTATACCTTTTTCCTCTGAGTGTAAATACACCTGCAGACCTTTTATTATTTTCTAACTGGAGGGCTGGCGAATAGGCTCAGCATGGCTGAGCAGATAATGTTGAGGGATAATTGGATCCGCAGGCTAAGGTGGTGGGAATATTAAAGATTTTCTGTGCAGGATTTATTTGTATCAAAGACTAAATTATTTTTGAGAAAATTCAGATTCATTGTGGCATTTCCATTTTAGATTTTAAACCACTAGTTAATTTCAAATGCCTTTCTAGAGAGTCTCTAAGCTCGCATTCTTTAAATGTCGGTAACATATTTCTTCTCCTTGTGGAGACATCATTTATTGTAGATGCTGAGATTCTGAAATACTGCACTACTGAATTGAAAGGAGAAACCACCTCATCATTTTTTTTGGCATTAAACTTAATTATTCTAGAGAGTCTGCTGAAAAAAAATAAAATTGCCCTTGCAAAACTTTTGAGCATTCCCCAGGATCAACAGTGCCCTCTGGCTTATTTCAAAAAATAAATTGTCAGTCCTCAAAGGGATCCTAGGTCAATCTTTGACCAAGTAAATGGCTAGCAGGCTTTTTTCCAGTGGAGTGTGGAAATTGGAGGGAATGAGATATGGAGATAGTGGCAAAAAGTATATTAATTCAAGCCATCAAAGAAAGAAAAAAGATCCTTAGTACTGTAGAAAGACTCCAGGGATAATTAATTAAATTGGGTTTGTTCCTTATGACATTCATCATTTGCTGAGCTGGAAGCCCTGACAGCCTCGTCATATGTGCTTCATGTGCTTAACTCTGTCAGGCGATTTTATGAATCACTTGTTTTGTGACAGACTTGTTAAAAAAACTATAGGGTGTTCCACAGGTGGAATTTGTTGATAGAACAAAGGACATCTGTTATATTTTTACATTTCTGCCTTCAAACAATGAACCAGGAAAAAGAAGTGATTCTTTGTCTATCGCCTGCCTTCCCTCCTCCCAAGCCCTCAGGAAGTTGAGCTCTATGGAATATTTTTATTGCTCACTTCTGTTTTCAGTGACTAGTGTCCAGTATGTGGCAGGTGCTCACTGTATGTGTAAGTAATATACGAGTTAATTTTTGTCTCTACTCCTGCTTCAACACAGGTATCTGCCCTCTGACTAGTTGTGGGTTCTCATATGTATATTTAGAAACTGTGGATGGTGCCATAATATCTTTCAATTCCTGTATTGTATTCTTTCTGTCTCTTTCACTCTTTTCCTTTGTCCTGTTTATTATTTACTTCACAGTTGGAATGCTTCTTTCTATAGGGAGCCTTCCCTAAACATCTTAGTGTCACATACACTCCCAAAGCACTGTGTGTGCTCCTTATTGCATTTGGTTGGGACAGACTATATTCTGGGTTTATTCTCTTTGTAAACAGTAAGATCTGTGAAGATTATCATGTATGTTATTCTTGGTTACTGAATTTTTGTTAGCATTTAGTTTGGTATCTGGATATAATACTAAATTATTAAATGGTTTTAAATGAACAATGTAATACTGTTTTAAAAACAAATTTATTTTTAAGACTGGAAGCAGAGAAAATATTATATATATGTATTCAGTCAATAATTACAATGAATATATGTTGCTTAAACAGCTCTACAAATTATTTGTGAATGAGATTAATTAATAATCCTGGGATATTGCCATTAATGTAATGCCTGCTGAGTCACAAAAACTGAACTATATATTTAGAGAAACATTTTGAGCTCCGCTATAAATCACCTAGCAATTATTAGGGCATGACTGTATTTTAGTCTGTTTTTATGGTAGCTTCTCATAAGTAGATCATGTGAAGGAAATTTGGATGACTCCAAGAAGAGTCTGATATGAAACATCACTGACCTGTTGGACAATAAGTCATTTGTCACCTTGAAGAGGTGCATCCAGGGAGCACACAGTGAAAGACAGACATTGGAAGTTAGCATTTCCCGCTTGTCTAAGTTATCATCGTTTCTCATTTGTACGGTTATAGACAATAACTTCCTAACTGGCTCTAGTGTTTCCATTCGGCTCCTCCCCACTACAGTCAGTTCCAACAGCAGCCAGTACAATATCCTAATAATGAAAACAAGATCATATCTTAATTGAAAGTCTCATGCTTTCCTTTGCAATTAGGATAAAATGCAACCCCCTAGCCATTTTCTCTGAACCCCCAAATGATGTGCGTCCTTCTTGATCCTCCAGGCTCATTCCCACAATGCTCTCCTCGCATATGCTATCCGTCCTTGGGAAACATCAGGATCACTTGTGCTTCAGAGGCTTTGTGATTGCTGTCATGTCTACCTGAAGGACCTCTCCTCAGATTTTTTAAAGGGGTGATTATTTTCTATATCATTTATCTCAAAAAGGATTTTACTGATTCTATTTGTAAATTAGATTCTCACATTCCGAAGTCTTCTGTGTCCCCTTATGTTATAGACATACTCACATACACATTACTGGAAGCTCTATGGAAACAGTCTTTTTTTTTTTTTTTTTTTTTTTTTTTTTAAGATTTTACTTATTTACTTTTAGAGAGAGGGGAAGGGAGGGAGAAAGAGGGAGCAAAACATCAATGTGTGGTTGCCTCTCACTCACCCCCTACTGGGGACCTGGCCTGCACCCGGGGCATGTGCCCTGACTGGGAATGGAACCGGCAACTCTTTGGATCATAGGCTGGCACTCATTCCACTGAGTCACAGCAGCCAGGGTAGAAAACACAGTCTATTTTTTTTTTAAACGTTTATGTTTACTTAATTATAGCATTAAGTCCTCAATAAACAATTGTTGAATGATTAAATAACTGAATAGACCTATGAAACTTTAATATGTGTCAGGAATTTTTACAAAAGTTCTCGTTTAAATTCACAAGATATCCACAAGATATCTATTTCCTTTAAAGTTAAGGCAAGTAATATGCACGAGATGGATGACTTCTTCAGAATAACAGAGCAAAGCGATTAATTTGAATTCAGGTATGTCTGCCCTGAACATTCATGCTCTTTCAGCTACACGATGTTCCCTTTTGACTATTCCAGTAGGAATCAGTAAGCATTATAACAAGAAAAAGTAATAACTTGCATAGTATGCTACATACACCTAGATGAAATTAGTAAAAGAGTGACTAATTGGGCTACTAAAGTTATTGACTTTTACCTTAATATTGTTTTATATTTTAAATACTTCTCTAAATAAGATCTAAGTTACAGGGTAAGTAAGTTCTGGTGATACAATGTATGGCATGATGACTATAGTTACAGTGATTCTCAAGCTTTGCTGAGCATTGGATTCACCTGGGGAACATTAACAATTCCCGGTAACCAGGTTACACCCAGACCAATTAAATCAGTGCCCAGGGACTGCAGGTTTTAAAGCTCTCAAGTTATTCCAAGATGGTTGCAGAGACTTGCTACTCCAAATGTGATCCACAGACCAGCAGTATTGGCATGGGAGTTTGTTAGAAAAGCGAAATCTCATGTCCGAACCCAGACCCATTGAAGTCGTTGCTACGCTTCAGCAAGAAACCTGGTCATCTGTGTACACTTTAAAATTGGAGATTTAAAGGGTATGATTTAAAATACCATTTTAGAGCAATATGTTTTTGTTTGTTTACCAAGCTTTATTCTCAGGTATAAATAGTGATGCTAAGAATCCAGTGGAGCTTCTTTGTATTTATTATAGAAGAGAGAGCTTTATGACCCATAGCCAAAATACTGAATATAAACGCTCACTGTGTTGGCAATTGTAGTTCATGACTTTCTGCAAACTGGTATAGTGTTTGAGTGGAAATGAAATTACAGTCAGAGAAATATTCAACATAAGACAATGTAAATAGAGCCAGATAATTAAAATTCTCACGAAGCTTAGCAAATTGGTGGTACAGAGTGGACACTGGGTTTTGTGTTTTCTTTTGTTTCTAAGTTTTTAAATGAGAGAGATGTGTATATTTTAAACTAAGTAGATGGGGTCAGGAAATAAATGATTAAAAGTAGAATGGGAGGATTAAATAATAATGATGCTAGGATCTTACCATGAGGTGATTAACCAGTACAGTGTTAAAAAGGTGGAGGGGAATCTAAAAATTGTGCACAGATGTGAACAATATAGTCATGGACTCTGCTTTCAAGGGGAATACGAAATGCTGGGAAACACTGAAAAAGAGGCAATCACACAGCAGTGTGATAAGTGATATCACTGGGGTAAGTACAGAGAATGTGATAGTACAGAAAAAGCAGTTTCATAGCAAGATTGGGATTGGTTAAGGAGGTTGTCTGGAAGAACTGATGTCCAAATCTGCACTGGAAGCGAAGAGGATGATGGGAAGGAGGGATGCAGCCAGAGGAATGCATAACGAAGTGGTCTGGAAGTGAGACAGAAGGACTTGCACTAAAGGATTTGAATCCGATTCAGCCCACCTTTAGCACTGAGCGCTTAAATGGGTGTGGGAACAGAGGGGAAAAAAGGGAGAGGAGGTGGGTATGGTGAAGGATTAAACAGAAAAGAAGTGCATTTATGGAGAATTCTTCAAGGTGACTAAGTATCTGGGTCTTTCTCTTCAGGAAAAAATTTGTCACGCTTCTCCCTGGACAGAAACATCTTAATAGCAGTGACAGTAAGAGCATATTTGCATATGAGAGAGTATTTGTAAATGTAAGTTTATCTTGATGTGAAATATAGATGTCAAAGACAAAATCTGAGTTTTGCAGTAATTTGGGCAAAGATCATGATAGCCTACACGAGGCGGTGGTGGATGATGGGAAGATGATGAAATAATTTCAGAAGTTTAGGACTTAGGACGTAGAAACATAGCCCGTATAAATGGGTGGATGAGGGGGTGGATTGATAGGATGACAGGTGTCTAAATCAACACATGGAATACTATACACAGAACTGTGAGTTTGTTTGGTTATTTGGGAAACTGGCAGGGTGGTATAGGTGACTTGATGTCTGGAAATAATGGCATTCAGTGGATAGTAACATGTATGTGTTCTGAAGCTTGTCACAGAGATATGGGAAAGAGAAAAAGCTTATGAGCATTCAGCATAAATATAGAAGTTTAAACCATGAAAATGGAAACACTAAATGGACATGTAAATATGGAAAAAAAAGTAGAAACAGGATAAGGCCTAGGGCAACATCTTTAGAAATATCACTTTTAAGGGATGACTAAAATTTTAAATTGATTGGAGGAAAGTAGAAGGAAAACATAGATAGCGTCACAGAGTCAAAAAGTTTGTCAGCTTCTTGAAATATGAAATCTGAAATGTAAAATAAGAATAATACATTTTATTATACATTTTATAAAATATATTATTCTTATTTTCTTATTTAAAATTGACTTTTAAATAAAGGAAGTTCCTGACCAGAGATAGAGATTTTCAGAGAGCAGTGAGAGCAAGGAAGGTGGAGATGGATTCACATTTGCAACTGGTGCATCATAAACGTGGACAACTTTTTCCCGTGTTTTGCCTAACAGTGAGAGCGAGAACAGAGGTTCGGGAGGGTATACATTCATGGGAGGACTGCCTAGGGCATTGCTTTGGTCCCTTTTTTTGTGTGTATCATTTTTTAAAAACCTAATTTTAAATAAGAAATATTAAAATATTTTATGTTAATGTAATTTTATATATGATATTTATATTTAAATAGTTCTTCTAGTCAGATTTTAAATATTTGTTTTGGTTTCTCTTCATCCATTTCATCCATCCCCCCTTAGGAATTTCCTAAGATTATAAATCTTATTTCACTCACATATTTGTTTTCAAAATAGCTGAACAGATATATTTTATACTTCCACAGGGCTGAATTTTATTAAAAACATACACAATAGAAACCCTTTAGGCAGAGTTTATAATTACTATGTTGTGTGGATATACTAGGTGCTACATCTATATTATATTCTTATATAACAATCCAGCATGTAGTATAGGTCTGGCTAATATTTGTCTTCTAGGTATGTAGTGGTTTTTTATTGGTTTTTGTTTGTGGCAGACATTAAACACTGCAGTGACTAGGATGCTTCAAGATGGAATGCGTTGGGTGATTTTATTTGCTTCATCTCTCCCTTACTTTAACACAGCACCTTCTAGCCAGGGGTCAGCACCCAAATCACATAGTCAGGCTTTTTAAAATTTAAGTACCCAACCTTATCTTAGCCTTGGAGAATTTGAGTTAGTAGGTCTAAGGAGACCAGGGACATACTTCAGATGCTTTACAGATGACTCTGATGCATATCTTTTGTTGCAAAACAGGAAGAGTCCCTTAAAATACCATACAATTAAGTGTCTTGTATCTTTCTAAGCATTTAATTGTAGAATGACAGAAATCATGAGCATTTAAACATTCTCATTGCCCTTCCCACATGCACTTTTTAAAATATTACTTTCTTTCATTAGTACCTGATGTCACAACTTTGTTTCACAAGGGACAAAGACATATTAAAGAGGGAACATTATATAAAATGACTATTAGTGGTTTTTTAAAAATTCACCAGTCTAGCATGTTTTCTGACTGTAAAATGTGGAAGAGGAAATTACCTAACCTTGAATATAGGAAACAGATATTTTCACATTGATTACAAATCATATTTTTTCCTGCCAGTCTTTGGAAGCATAGAAATTTTGATACATGTTTCTGCCAGATGTTAGAGATTTTATCATTTAATTTCTAAAGAAATTAAGTGTGTTTTGAAGAAAGCGTTTTTAGATCAATACATCTACCTCTTGGCTCTTTTTGTACCAACATATATATTCCAGGGTAAATTTCCCTATTGGCCACAATAGGTAGGACGGTGGGCTAGCAAAACTTGCTTTGTAGATATCACAAAAGGGAATGAATGCCAAATTTAAATATAAGTGGTTTACATGTAATCGATAGTTTTGATTATATGCATCTGTTTTGTTGCATTGGAATGATCAGTGGGTGGCTATAGAATTACATAGGAAGTGCATATCTTTGATTTTGACAGTTCCCTCTATTGTTGACTTAATTATCATGTCTAATAGAAGATAAAAAAGGAAAGATAATGGAGAAGGGGGTACTCTCTAAATCATGTCTCACCTCTCCTCCTTTAGGTACTATGATTGTAAGAAAATACATATGTTTATATACCCTAGTGGAAAAAGCATAAAATTTCCTGGATTATGGTGTATATGATAATGTGTATATGTATAGAAGATATATATTAGGAAGATTTCGCAGAACAATGATGGCTGGGGAATGATCCTTAATATCTACTAGATAAAAGGGAAAACATGTGAGTTTTGGATTAATTAGAGAATCATCAATGTAGATAATACACAGGTGAATGCTTCTTAATTTGCTATTTAATTGTCTCTCTAATGAATTTGGCAAAGTATAGCATTATGTAAAGGGCAGTGGTTAGCAAGCTCTCGCAGAGAGATATCATTGGTCATAAAATATGTTTCTGGGAGGTATTACTACTTTATTAATTTCAATCACTCTATAATTAAATGTACATATGCAGCAGTAAAATCTACCAAATCATCGCCTGATGCATACTTAGCCTCTGGACTCAGTGACATTTAATTAGTTAGCAGACAGCCAAATGCCGACCTTTCTTTTCCAGTGGCAGACATTTCTTCTTCACAGTCTCTCTCTCATATAATAAAACCTGACATAATTTCGACAATGATGCAACACAAAATGAAAAGCAAGTTATAAGTAAAAACTTTGAACAATCAAACATGAGAAAAATGCAGAGGTTATCCATGGATATAAACATAAAATAGCCTTCTGATTCTGCTCTAATTTGCTGAATCACTGTTATTGGAAGCAGTCAATATGAAACTAATGGGCATTTTTTTCTTAGCAAGATTGTTTGTCTCAAAGACATATATATATATATTAACAAGTCTTAAATGGCCTTTTACCTCATATGGGGACTTTAATTTTATAGGAATCTCCATACACTCTAATTCATGAAGAGCTCACTGGAGCCCGACAATGTGTCAGTGTGGCCTTTTACTCTCAACCTTAACTTCCCGTCAGCCACAGGCCGCCTACGCCCCTGGTGGGAGCCTGGGCAGCGCTGTTAGTGAGGGCAGGAGGACGCGGCTCTCTGACTCCCCGTTCAGCTTAGCTGTACCAAGCAAAATGTTAGTATTTCTTGAAGAATTGGTAAAAATGAAACAAGATTAATTTAGAAATGAAAATAATAGCAGCATCCAAAACGAAGAACAATGCATAATTATTCATTAAAAAGTTAAATTGAAAAACTTCCCTCATAAAATGTGCTGTGCAAGAAAAGTGATGAAAATAAGAAATATATCTAATATGTAAAAGGTTTCACTTTTCCTATGGCAATCACTTGATTATATACAGGGTGGGGCAACACACATACAGGGTGTTGTGAGTACCCAGGACACAGTTTATTCTTGTTTTATTGTATTATTTTCCATACAAACAACTGTAATCAACTTTGCTCCACCCTATATTTCTTATATACTTTAACATTTTACCCAGTTTGGTAAAATTTCCAAAGAATAACAGCTGGCACTATTTCATATTACACTTTTACATAATCTATGAAGCTTCTCAGTCAGAAATAAAGAAAATCACAACAAGTTATGGCTCATTATTAGGAGAGAACTTGTTTTATAAAGATTTTAATTCAACCTGAATATAACATTTAGAAGAAATCAATAAAATCATGGCTTTTAACCAGAAAAAATTTGAAGTGAGTAAAATTAAATTTTTAAAGGCAGATGTTATTGAAATTTGATTAAAGAAATTATATAAAATATATGGAAATTTTGTGTGCACATGCTTTTTACACCAAAAGAGGAAATGCAGTCATAGTTCAGAGGTAATATTACTCTGATATGAGTAATTATTTATATTAAAATTTGGCTTATTTTTTAATGTTTTTAGGTTTTTTAAATTGTACTTATTGGGGTAACATTGGTTAAAAAATTATACAGGTTTCAGGTGTACAATTCTACAACATATCATCGTGTATGTATATCATATTGTGTGTTTATGACTCTGCATCCAGTTTCCTTTCATCACCATTTATCCCATTTTTCTTTGCTTCTACCTTCCCTGACCGCCCTTCCCTCTGGCAATCACCATGCTGTTGTCTGTGTCTGTGAGTCTTTCTTTTTTTCTTTTTTTTTCTTAATGCCTTCACCCTTCTCACCCAGCCCTCATTCTCCTCCCCTCTGACCACTGTCAGTCTGTTCCATATATTCATAGCTCTTTTTCTATTTTGTTCATTAGGTTTGTTTTGTTCTTTAGATTTCACACATATGTGAGATCATATGATATTTATCTTTCTCTGACTGGCTTCTTTCATTTAGCATAATAATATCCAGGTTTATCCATGCTTTAGCATCAGGTAAGAATTCCTTCTCTTTTTCACAGCTGCATAGTATTCCATCGCACAAATGTACTACAGTTTTTTTATGCATTCATCTACTAACCAGTGAGTTTGTCATGCTTGCTTTATGTTTTTACCTTTTTAATTATAATTTTATACCTTTTTAATCTCCCTCAGTTAACAGTAAAGGATAACATTAAGGTCATAGATAATACAATGAAATAAAGAAATATAAGTGGAATGTGAATAGACATGAAAATAATTTAGAATTTTCTAATATGTGACATTAGGTGTATGTGTATTTCTTATTAAAAGACCCAGGGTAGGCATATTTTCTAGCTTTTGACATAGCTGATTCCTTATAAATATAACTGTGTATAAGTGTGATAAGAACTTGAGGTGTAATTATTTTTTTTTCATTTTGAAGTCACTGAAAAGTCTTGAGAAACACGCCTAGCAGTGACTCAGCAATATTAAAATATGTTGGAAATTAAAAGTTGGTTACAATATATACAGCTTTGCTTTACATAAAAATATGTTACTATATTCATGTAGATAACATGTGTCTGTCTCTAAAATATGTTTTGAAAAGTATGATTATTTTCTTTGTAATAAGAGTTGCATATTGTATATTAGTTATGTTAGTAGAAAGAATCATGGCCAGTACTTTATGTCTTTCCTGAGATGTGAAAGAAAGGAGTTGGTGGTGTAAGGGATTATTTACCAGGATAAAGGTACATTAAATATTAAAATACATTTACATATATATATTTTTAATGGAAAAGTTTTTTTATATCTTGCTTCTGAGGCAGGTTGTAGAAAATCCTTTTACCTATCTGTGTAGTTAGTTGATGTTTCTTTAAAATAGCAAAGTGATTAAAATTCCTCACAGACATAAAAACACTTATAGTTTCCTTTTTCAGAGTAAGCACTTAATAAATATGTGGTCTTTGATGAGTAATATTTACATACTGATTGAATTTGAATTTTAGTTTTCTAAGTGATACCTGGCCAAGTATGGGCTGCTTAGAAAAACCCTATTTAAAAACTATGTCTTTTCATTGCAATTTCAATAATGCCATTTCTATTTAAAATTATATAAAACTAATTATATCACCTACACAGATATAATTAAAAACTCAAAACTAATATTCTACCTGCTTTAGGTATAAATGTCTGAATGTAGTTGGCAATTAATGGAGCTGCAATTCCTAGCTTTTCTACCTGGTTTATTGATTGACTTCAATGAATGTTTCCCATCAAGTAAATTAACATAACACTTGAGGCATAATTCTCTAGTGGATTGTGGTTGCTGAGGTCTCTCCATCCTTGCTGGTTTAACTCCTCCTAGCAGATTGCTAGTAGGTACATTTTAATTCAATCAAGATCCGGACATTACCTTGACTTTAATGACAGGTCATTTACAGCAAACTCATGTTTCAATGCAGAGATGTCTCTTTAAGTGACATCTTATCAATAGCAATTCAATTAGTCAGCCTTAAGACTATGAGATGGAACTTACATTGTGTCACAAAGCTCTCTTGCAATTTGCATTTGAAATGTCCTTATTAGTCTTATTTTCCCCACATATAAAAATAAGTACTAAAGTTGTAAATACAGACAACCCGTGTGTATTTTACTCCTTTTCTATACTTTATTGTCATAAAAATAGATATCACAGAAAAATACAGTTTTTCTTTGTCAGAAATATAAACACATTATTTTTGCTTGATTAAAAGCAACATCAAAACCTTGATGTTGTCAAATAGAATGGAATATTGTAAAAGGTCATTTTTACAGCCATAATATCAACAAAACAATTTAAAAATAAAATACACGAGAATCATAAGATATAGAATTAGTGTATAATAAAATTGGTTTTATCATTTCTTATTTAGTAGAAATTTGGAATTTGGACAATGCCATAATCATAGCAGGTTAATATAAAACTCTTTTTCATCTTTCAATGTCAAGCATTTGTTAAAATCCTACTATGTGTCAGGGCATTATATTATAGATTAGCATCCCTATCCGATGTCGTTACAAAATGTATGAAAGAATTTTATTTAAAGTCTGAGACTGAGAACAGCCAGGGATGCCCAACCTGCATCCCGTGGGCCACATGCAGCCAAGGATGTCTGTGAATGCAGCCCAACAGAAAATCGTAAATTTACTTAAACATTATGAGATTGCTTTGTGGTTATGTGTCACAGAGTATTTAACGGGTGACCCAAGACAACTCTTCTTCTTCGGCGTCTGCCAAAGGTTGGATTGGACACCCCTGGAAGAATGTCCCACCATTACAGGTTTTGTTGGAGAGATATAAATGGAGTGGAGGATGGGGGGAGTAAGTGTAACTGAGAAACTAGGGGATTAACAACCAGAACACTGTTTTACGGCTCTGTCTGAAGAAAGATTTAAATCCGAGTGCCTGAGGGCACCTCTTGTCTACAATGAATTAACTTACCTCCTGGAATGGCAATCCTTAAGTACCACCCTCATCCACAGAATTGATACAGTGGTCATTCACATCACATTCTGTGTTCTGAAATTCAGTTGAAGAGCCAGTAAGAAAGGCTGTTAGATTCTTGTTTGAGTTTAGGTTACAATTCCTGTTTTGATTACATGAGATTTTCTTAAAGTTCCAATGCTGCAAACTGTGGTTGAGATCAAGTAATTTGTGCCAGATAAAATTTTGAGGTTTTAAGAAAAAAATTAAAAACAAGTATCTGTATGTGAGCTTGGTTGTACTGAATGGTATCATAAAGGCAACCCTTACTCTGTCTTGGTACATGGAAAGAAACTGCATATTTTCAAATATCAGTTACGTCATATATGCTAGCAAGTATATTAATATGGCTATAGAAGACCCATATAAAATTAGCGTACTTGTGGCACAAAAAAAATCTGGTAGCATGGTAATTCTAGGATGATTACTTTAGTGGCATTACAACATCATAAGTATGATATTCATCTTTTTTGCTACTATTGAAATAACAATAGCTCTTTTTTGTTTGCATGATGGCTGCATCACCCACGCAGGTATGAGTGAGAAGTGTTTCTTCCTGCACATCTTTTTCATTGTGTTGGCACCCCATCCCTGTAGGCTCTCCAGTGGACTTACACTCAGATTTCATTGGTAAGGTTTGTCTGAACACCAGCAACTGGTCACTGGCAAGGAAACACAGCCTGCCGGCAGTGAGAGGGTTCCACCACTGCAGTGCGAGACCGCAGAAACACTCCAGGTTTTTGAAAAGGGCGAGTAATGCTAAGTAAGTAAAGTCTAAGGAAGTATATCACTTATCTACTGATGCATAACAAATGACTCTAAACTCAGAGGCTTAATACACATTTAATTGTCCCCTACTGTCTGGGTGTTCTGGGTATTTAGTGCAGGCCTTATGGTCCTCTGTGTCTTGTCTCCATGAGGCTGTAATCAAGGGGTCTGCTGAGACTGGGGTCTCATCTGAAGCCTGAACTTCTAAGCTAACTCGTATGGTTGTTGGCAGGTATTAGTATATTGGACTGACAGCTTCAGTTTCTTGTTGGCTGTTGGCCAGAGGCTCTGAGGTCCTCGCCATATGAGCTTCTCTAACGTGGCTGACCGCCTCACCACAGATATAGCTAAGAAGGCAATGAAGACAGTCTGTCAGCAAGACCCAAGTCCCAGTCTTCTGTAACCTCATCCTAGACGGGCCACCTCAACCTTGCTCTGTGTAGTTGATTGGAAGCAAGTTATTCAAGGACAGAGAACAATAAAAGGCCAGGAAAAACAGGAGGCGGTCATCGTTGGGGGCTATTTTAGATGCTGCCTAAAATGCTTTGTATAGACACAGACAGTAGTTTAAAACTACAAAGACATAATAAATATACTTAAACTAAAATGAGTTTTTGGTCTTTTGGTTGCCTACGATTCAGTAACTATGAAAATAAAATTTAAAAGTTTAAGATGATTTTAATAGTTTTAATGTTCTGTGCTCTAACTATAATCATGGAGATGACATAGGAGGAATTTCAAATACTATTATAAGCACAGAAGTCCAGAATTAAGCCTTAGAAATAGTATCAAATGTTAGTGAAATGCTAAAAAAAAAAGTAAGAAATGGAGAACTGTGAAAGATGAACATAGATCTAGGGCAATTATATTTTAAACCGAGATACTTCATTACTATAATTCATTAAAAATAAGCATCACTAGGGACATCTAATAAAAATACATTCATTTTTGCCCTGGCTGAATAGCTCAGTTAGTTGGAGCGTTGTCCCTGTAAACCAAAAGGTCACTGCGGTTTGATTCCTGGTAGGGCATATACGTAGGTTGTAGGTTCAATCCCCGGTCGAGGTGCATACAAAAGGCAATTGATTGGTTTCTCTCTTGCATTGATGTCTCTCTCTCCAAAATCAATGAATCACATCCTTAGGTGAGGATAAAAGGCAGTTAAATGCTTCTTTTGTATGTATTTCTCAGTGTTGGGGTGACTTAAATCATATTTTTTTTATTTTATTTTTTTTGTTCAATTACAGTTATTTGCATCCTCTCCCCTTCCCTCCTCTAATAATTTAATTCTAAACTGAATATGGTTTATAATGCAAAAGGTTAAACTTAATATTTATCTCTGAAAGAAAACCTCATAGAAAGACATTTAAGTTACTTTTAAAGTTTTAATTAAATTTCATATTATGGACTTTTTTTTTTTTTGCTTCTTGCTGTATAATCAGATGAGGTAATCATTATTCATGTGATTTTGATATAACACTATTGTCTTAGATGCCAAAGTATCAAAATACCTAAAATAATGAAGCTCAATATGACTTATATATTATATAAATGTGAAATCTACAGAGGGTTGAAACATATGAAGCACAGTATGTCCAATTCTCTTAAATTGGAAAAGCCTATTTTTAGGGGGTAGAGGGCTAATTGCATTTACCTAATTGCATTTACCATTATCTTAAGGATCTGGTAATTATCAAATACATCTGATCTTCCTTCATATTGTCTGTGACATATTGTCAGTGCATTTTGTCATTCCAGGATTCTTTTTTTTATTGAAGTGAATCTGATTAAAACATAATCTCAAAGGAACATCAGCTCACATTTCAAAATCACCATATGATGCCGAAGAAATGCGGCAGAGTGGAGGGACTGCCTGAGAACAAAGGGTTAGCATGGATGATAAGTTCACCTTTGACCCCAAGGGAAAGAAAGATGCCTTTAGGTCATAAATAAGATCTCCACAACACATTCCGTCAGTTTAATCCCTGTACACCCCAGCATTGCCAGGAAGTGGTGGGGGTTGTGGTATTGGTGTAGATGGGTTTTCTTATGAATAGGAAAACTAATAATACTAATTGTATTTTTCCCTACATAGCTATGGTTGATTGTTAAAAATATTAATCATTACCTGTTAAGTATCACTATTTTTAAAAGTATATTAACTGCGTCTCAAATACAGTGTTGTGAGCAGTGCCCATGACGATTGTGAACAGAGCTGCTGACTCTTGTTCTCCAGACTCAGAGCGCAGGTGACCTCTGCTTGGCATGGATGGCCATCCAGACCCAAGTGGGCTGTGTTCTGCTACTCAGGCAGGAACGATATGAGCCATCCAAACACTGCTGTGACAAAGCCAGTTGAATTGAACCAAAAGAACTGTTAAGTAGAGAGAAATGGAGAACACATAATTTTAAAAAATCAGCTGCTGATTAAATTACTTTGAGTTGTTTGTTACTAATGCTTCTGGAAGCTTTAGAAGGTTACCTCTGACCAGGTAAAGGGTTGAGCTGAGCTGGGCCTTTGACTATGCAGCAGGAGCTCTTTCTGAAAATGGTGATAATTAACTTGAATGATCAGCCACTCGGGGGAAACAAAATATTGGCTAAAAGCAACAGTTGGCACTTAAACCGTGATGTCTTCATGAATGCCTGTGGACCTCAAGAGTAAATCACTAAGTAAAATTTATTTGGTAAACTCTTTTTGTGCACAAGCATCATTGCTTTTAGCTCTATATTGTCGTCAGTCGGGAATGAAACATTTGATAAAATGATAGCTTAGAAACTTGGAAATTGGGGAAAATAAGAGAGAATGAATTTCTTTAACAGCAAAATTAGATTATTGAAATTGCCTGAGAGGTCACTTTATTTCATAGTTTTCCCTTAGATACTTGATCTTCTAATATATACCAATAGATTAGCTTACATCTATAACTTTTAAAAATTTGAATTAATTTTCTAAAGATATCGCATTCTCTTTGTTCCTTGAAATATACTGCCATGTTACTTTAAAAATAAATGTTTCCTATTGTTCAACATCCTAATGGATAACAATAAAAATAAGTTCTCTCTTGCTCACTGTTTTAAACTAATTTTATTTCTTCTTCTGTAAAGATTACGAATTTGTGTTTTGATGAAAAGGTTAGAAGGGGAATACTAGAATCATTGTTTACTGACCATCTGTTTTCAATGAAATCTTAAGCTATCCTTACCTTGATAGTTTCTTTGTGTGTGTTAGGGGGACATTAATTTTCATATTTTTAAACAATGGAAATTTTGTGAAGGCTTCAACCCTTCGCCCTTCTGATACACATGGAAAATATTGATGGTTGAAGCTGTTGCTCTTTCCTGGGACTCTGATCCAGTCTTTACACCCTTAACATATGTTTTAGATCGATACCACTAATCAGATTCAGCACTAAAGAACCATACTTTTTTCATCATGCAGCTGAACTATGTAGGGAAAAAAAGGTTAAACATGTGGGAGGATAGTGAGGAAGGCACTGTGTCACTTAACATCTTCAGAGAGATATTTTAGTAAAATTTGAAAGTGGACATAGAAAAAAAATGGACATATGCTACCCATATGGATTTTGTTATTAAGTTTGGTGACAGTAATGTGTCAACCATGACCTTTTGGTATTTAACTATTTCTGAAATAAATATTTGAACTCCTAATTCATTGAAATATTCCAGAGCTTGTGATGGAGGATTTATCGTAAGAGTTCATGTTGATATATTGTATACCTTTTAGTTTTTTTAAGTCCTATACAGTAGTCTCATAGTTTGTTTTTATGTTTGGATCAATTATCCCACTGCAATTGTTTCTCTATTTAAAAGGCACTGCCTATGTAACGAGTAAGAGTAATCCTTTTCAATATTATAGCATCACAAAGCTAAGGTTTAGCAAAGGTGTTCTTAACTTGGAATCCATAATCAAGTTTAGGATTCCAGAGAATCTGTGAGCTTAGATAAAGGGAGAAAAAAACTCATCTTTATTTCCAAAAATTTCTGAAAAAATTTAGCATTTTATTAATTATTTATGTAAACAATAAATATATGTGACTTTAGCTTGAATGGAAATCTCAGATAAGTCCAAAGAATACTATAGATGTAATAAAAATCTTGAATATTTTTATGCTCATCACTGATTTGAAATTACTGAGGTTATTAGATATTGCATGGTCTTATTATTTAATGTATTAAGAAAACACATTTCTCCAGTTATGTATGGCTGTCAAATAAATCACTCAAGAATTCAGTAGCTTAAAACAATTTGTCATCTCTCCTACTTTCGTGGTTTGACTAGACTTGGTTTTTCTGGTGGATAGCCCATGAGGCCCCAGTCAGATCTCAACTGGACTGCAGCTACCCAAAGGCTCTGCTGGACTGGATGTCAACTGACGTTACTGACAGTAGGCTGGTCGCTCATCTGGTGCCGACAACCAGAGCACCTATGCATAGTCTCTCTTTGCCTCATTTTAACGGAACGCAGGTCCAGCTGCCCACCGCTTCGAAAGCCAATACTCTAGAGGCAGATGCTGATGGAAATAAAGGAAAGTGGTTTTATTCAGGTGCTCGCCACCTGGAAGATGGGAGACTCTCCGTCGTCTCAAAGCCTATCTTAACATTTCAGGGCAGGCAGGGAAGTTTATAAGGAGGGAGAGGGGTGAGGAGAGCAAAGAAATCAGGGGAAGGGCTGTGGACGTGCAGGCAGTGTCCTCGCTGGTCCTGATATGGGTCCTTAATGTCAGCATCCTGCAGCTGGTCAGTGCCAGCCAAGTCCCTGCAGTTGGGTGATACGTATCACCCGAAGTTGTGGCCACAGCCCTTTTTTGTACCAGCAGGAATTGGACTGTTGGTACTTGCAATATGCTTAAAAAGAAACTGTCAGTCTGTGAGTTCTTTTCATCAGTTTGTTAGTACATTTTATTCTATTTCCATTGTATGGGATGTCAGAGTAGTATGAAGTAGTTTTTCCCTGTTACATCATGGTGTTTCAGTTCCAAGAGGTTCCTTGGTCCAGGACACCAAGGTTAGAAGCTTCAAAGTTTCTTATGACCTAACCTTGTTATTTCCACTAGTATGGATTCAACATGGGGGGAGTCTACACAAAGTGTGGAGACAGGGAAGTATGATTAACTGAGGGCCTTCTCTGAAGAACAGCTAGTATAACACAATTTAAAAAAAAAATTGAAAACTGTATTTTGATATTGTTTTCTTTGCAATGTTTTTTTTAATATTATATATTTATTAACTTTATTCTGAGCAGAATAAAGTAAACCCAACTGCTAAAGGAAGCTGTGCTCTCCCTTAAATATTAAGAATTCCTGTTTTATCAGAAATATGTTTCAGTAATACAATGTTGATTTCTTTCTGAGCTATACATTAGAAAAGCTCATATCAAAGTCATTTCAGTAATTTTTAAGAAGCCACAAGTATACATTTTATTCAATATTCATCTAGTGATCACTTGGTTTGTATAATGCATTTGGCAAATGTTAATTATTATGTTGAACTGTTTTCCCTTTTGAAGGAAATGTACAATGAACTGTTAGCATTAGAGTTAACAAAATTTTTTCTCTCCATGAGTTCATGTGTTTTTTTAATAAGATATGAAAGCAATATAAGCTCAAATCTTCATATTCCCTTTAATACTTTGGCTGCTAGAAAAGGTAGACCTATATGTTGTGGTCAATTACAATGACCATCTCCAGATGTATACTGAATAATGCTTCTCTATTAAGATTATATGTCCTATAATATTTACATACTTTATAGAACATTTATTCCTTCACAAAAGTTATCTTATTGAAAAATTGCATTAATAAAAATAAACTCTGTCTTCTGTCTTCAAATTTATTGCATGATTAAATATTTCAGGGAAAAAAGTTTGTCTGACTCAGGGAGAGTTAATTATTTTAGCCTATTGTATCAGTGGGATGTGATTTAACTTTGTCCAAATAGTTTTCATAATGAAACATTTTTAATACCTTTTAAAGATTTTATTTATTTAGTTTCAAAGAGAGGGGTAGGGAAAGAGAAAGAGAGGAAAACATCAATGTATGGTTGCCTCTTGTGTGCCCCCTACTGGAGATGTGGCCTGAAGCGCAGTCATGTGTTCTGACTGGAATCTAACCAGCAATCCTTCCTTCGCAGGCCCAGGCTCAATCCACTGAGCTACACTAGCCAGGCCTGATAAAGAAACACTTTATTAAAATGGAACTAAATTACTGTTACTGAAATAGTGAATGCTTAGGCATAATTGTGCATGTATAGATATTCTCACTTAAAAGGAATTAGAATTTTTCTGCTCTTAGTCATGTGGCCCCAACTAATTCATTTTAGGCTACTTCCTTAGAATGCCCCTTAAACTCTTAAGCCCATAAATCATCTCTTTTTTATTTTTCTTGCCAAAAACCATTCTGGAACTGCCATTGATTATAAATAATATCTCCATTTTCCACACACATTCGGCAAGACACTCTTATTTATGCTTGCTGCAGCGGCTATCAATATTCTTTCTTCACAGATACCTTCTGCTTCAGCATTTCTTTTAATTCAACAAGTAACCAATAAAAATTTAATGGATATCTAGCTTAAAGAATCTTTTAGCTGAAATTACATTTGAAGAAATATTAACATCTTGGAGTTTTAGCCATAAATATAAAATTTCATTAGCTCCCCTCATGAAATGCAACATCATTATTTATTTAAGACAAATGGCCTTATTTTTCTTGTACTGTTTAATAAGAATATTTCTATATTTTACTTTTAACCTCTTTCAATAAATAAGGAATATTTTATTCCATGACTATCTAATATAAGTCGTTTCAGGTTATTTAGCATCCTTAGCTTGTTCAACTAATTTTTTCTTTTATTCCTTAGATACAGTGTGGAGGAGACAAATAATTACACAGTGGTTTATAACTGTGACTGATAATGATTATAAACTACAATAGTATAATTAATGAAGAGAAAAATAAAAAAATGGGAACACATCCTATTATAGCTTGTTAAACATTCTCTCTTGGGTATAGTTTATGGTATATAGGCCCTGGCACAACTTAGCACTCCCAATGTCAAAGCTAAATATAGGAAATTATTTTTCATGCTTCTGTGAAAATTCTCTGCAGATAGATTTAGTTTATCCAAGGTCACAAAAGGAAAGAAAAATTTTATGTTTTCTCTGATGATTCTCTTATTTAACAGAGTTTAAAATATCTTACATTTTAGGATGGGTAACAATGTTGGAAAATATTCCATTTTAATGCTTAAATTGTGTTGGTAAAGATTTGTAACATGTCTCTACTTAATAGTAATTATATTATTGACTTAAAATAGCTGCTGGTTTTTATAGATAATACAATTTAAATGCATTTAAGAGGAAGGCAGTTTTCTGAATAGCAGAATTCCTTTTCATACAATAAATTGAAATTAGTAATAAAATAATGGTATTAGAGACTTTTATGAGAAGCTTGTTTGTTGTTGACCATCAGCACCTCCCTTTTGTCTCTGCCTATCACCTATTCTCTGGCACTTCTTGACTTTTCCATTTCTCCCAATTTATTATTTTCTTTGTTCTGTCTCTTTTTGAAGTTCTGCTTTATCCTTTCAGGTACAGTGCTCCTTTAAGAATTGGTGGGACTGCCTAAATGTCAGAGGGCATTTAAACACTCTCTTCTCCCTTTATTTTCCCACTCTTAACTCACAGAATAAACACAAACACACACAAAGACACATGAATGCACTCACATACAAACACACACTCTAGTGTAATTATCTGCTATTTTTTTTCTCTAAACTTCTGCAATAGAGTACTACTACAACTAGGAAAAAATTAACATATATTCCAAATATATGGGCATTATATAACATGTACAAAATAGCTGTTAACAGAAAATTTTGTAGTACAGATAATACCTTTGCCATTGATGCTGCCATTTCTTTATACAAAGTTATATAAAACACATGAGAAATAAATATTATATAGTATCTTTCTGAACATGTGCATTTTCATTTCAATGAGAGTGAAAGTAAAATCAGTCAAACATGTTGCCCACTTAATGTTTATTTTCTGCAACATATTTTTGCCCAGCTCATTGATATTTTTTCAGAGTTTACAGATGGTTTTAAAGATTTTCATCAGAGAAAGACAAATGCTACATGATTTCACTTATGTATGTGTGTATATATATACACACACATATATATTTGCAAATAATTAAAAATACCATTTATTGAGTGCCTACTAACTGTCAAGCACACCGTGGCCAGGTTGCTCGGTTGGTGCAAGTGCTGTCCCTTGCGCCAAAGGGCTGCTGCTGTGATTCCCAGTCAGGGCACGTACAAGGTCACAGGCTCGGTCCCTGTGAGAGGCAACCAATGAATGCTTCTCTCTCGCTCCCTTCCTTTCTCTCTAAAGTCAGTAAACATATCCTTGGGTGAGGATGAAAATAAAAAATAAAAATTAAATGTCAAGCCCCATATTAGGCACTTTACCTATTTTGTTTCTAAGCCATACAACCATACATAATCTGAAATATATAGTATTATCTTATGTGTTTAAATTTCTTATTCTTTTAATTTTATTTTCCAATCATGGTTTCACTACTTTTTTCCATCAGGGTACAAACAAAATGTTTTATTACTATTTTAAAAAATGATTTCTCAGATAAAATTATCTTTACATGTAATCTATGTGCATAATAATAATGCCTTACTTAATGTCTTCAGTGCTTTTATAACTTCCTAAACTTTTTTGTGTACATCAGTTCATTAGCTTTTTCATAATAACAACTTCATGAATAACCAAGCCTAGCTAGCTAGTGCCCTGTATTATGGACAAGGAAACAGAGACATGGAGAAGTTCGGTTACCTCCACTGAGGGGTATAAGTGAATTCCACATCTACCAAGGTCAAGCTGAGTGCAAGACCCACTATGCCACTTAACTACTCACAAGTAAATTACAAACATTCTATACTTTTTTACATAAAGTAAGTGAAGCAATCTTATTCTCAATGGTTTTATAAACAAATGATTGACTTGTGTGTTAACACAGGAATGCCCTTAGTGTTCATTCATTTTATTCACTCATTAATTCACTGGTCTTATTTACAAGCCATCACCAGGTACTATTATTACTTAGGGCTGATGATGCAGATTGCTTTTACACTTGGCCTGCCTTCACCTAGTTCAGAGTCCAGAGAAGGAAATATTGATTTGTTAAAGAGGTGATATTTGTAATAAGTTTATAAGTTTCACTCATATTATTGTTATAAACATAACATTTCATAATACAGAGGAGTAGACCCACTAACAGCTACACCAAATATATCCACTGTTGAATATATACCTGAAAACACTTCACCTAAAATTATATGCTAGTATTATCTAGTTTTTAATTTTATATTTTTAACACCATAGGTATCATTATACTAATATCTTACACATACAATATTTCTTTAGTTTTTTGTAAATATTTACCAATTCCTTTTTACATTAACATTCTATCTCAAACTTTTCTTCAGGTATATTCCTTTATTCCAAGCAATATCTATAAAAGTTTCCTTTAAGTTGTCTTGGGGTGGCGGTGCTTCCACTTTCTGTTTATCTGCAAAAAGATTCATTTTGGCTTTTTTTCTAAAAGATAGTTTTTCTGGAAATATAGTTTGATTAGACTGCTTTTTTGCTTTCATTTTTACCATTGAGGAGTAGGCTGACATTTGTACATAAGGTGACCTTAATTTCTGCTTTAAGGTTGTGTGTGTATGCACTGTACAATTTCACTATAAGATATGTAAGTATGGATTTTTTTAACCCCATGACTAGATCAGTAGGCACGCCTGTTCAGAAAGCTGCTATGCTATTATGTCCTTTGCTTCCTATTAGGTCTGTGCTAGGGTTTCCTCAAGCTGTCCTCCGTATCCTTTTCCTGTCTTTACTATCTTTCATCTCCTTGCCTCTCTGCTATTCTCTGAATAATTTCTTCAGTTCTAACTTTGGTTCATAAATTCTTATTTCAGTTCTAAGTTGATTAAACCATCTATTTTATTTCTAAAATTGAATTGTTATGTTTTACAACTGTGTATTCTTTGCAATAGGCCTGTTGACACCTGTCTCCAGGTGTGATTTATCACTCTCAGCTCTTTTGATGTGGTGTTTTCACTAGCTCCCATTACATGTCTTGGCTTTTCCTTTGATATTCCTGACTTGGTAGAGAATTCTCTTACTCCTGTGGGAGAGCAAAGCCAATAAAAGAGTTGTAAGCAAAATCTATTTATTATGGAGTTGGAGTATCTAGTAAAAGTAGATTTCTGATTCATTGGTAGTTCACATTTCTTCAGATATGTATCTTTATCATATTAATGCCATTTCATGTTAGTGTATATTATAACCTTGTTCCTAAAGTATTAATAACTGTCTAATTTTAAAAATTCTTTCTTTACAATGTATTTCATATCCAAATGAAGACTATTTGTCCACATACTTGGTCAAATAATTATGTTGCTGCTGATTTCTCTGTTCTAAACCCTGATACATTTTTGGAAGTTAATGCTAATATATTAGAATATATTTATATAAACTCTAAAAATTAGTCTTCAACAAGTTTACAGTTTTTTTCAGCTACAATACAATGGGTTAGGTTATTTTGGGGAAAGAAGATTCAGGAACAGATTAGACAGGACGCATATTGAGGTGAGACAGTTGTTCTCACGTATCAGTCACACGTTAGCTGTTGCTCTCCATTTACCCACTGCACATTGTTTAATCTATTTTTTTCTATAAAGTTAAAATTTATCTATTTTGCATTTTATTGATTTCTAACTCTTTTATATTAAAGGGATTCTTTTCTCTGTGTGTTTCAATTTAAAGGTTCTCCATTAATTTCCCCATTTATCTTTGGTCTATTTATATAAATCACTAGAGTTTTGATTGGTCCAGGGGATTTCAGCAATAAGAAATTATTTTTAAAATATAAACATAATATAAAAAAGATATATGGCTTAATGCTATTTATAAAAGCCACCTACAGATGGTAAGGAAAAGACTACAAAAATTATGATTGCAGGTGTCACCATACACAACAATAAAACTGTCCAAAACAAAGATATTTGCTGAAAAACACCATCTATTTAATTCTCTTTATCAAAGCTCCTCTTTGGACTAATAATTTCAGTAACCTAAGGAATGTTTTTGCTTTCTAGTTGAAATGTACATAATAAATTTCTACCATAGCAGTGAATAAAATATCACTCTAAATTTTCCATTTTTTTCATACCGGTACAGTGATATATAGGACAGTCTCAGAGTGGTCCAATGAAACTTCAAAGATCTTTAAAAATTGAAGAAGCTGGTAAATTTGTCATCTAGCTTTATCATAAGGAAAGGCTCAAAACAGTTTCATTATTCAAAGATGTCTTTAGTATTCCATTTGTCTAGGCATTGGAATAAAACTTAGTTATCAAAGAAGTATGTTTTGGTTCCATGTTTACTCATATAGGCAACCATTCAAGTTTTTGAAAATGAAACTTTTCTGCCCTGGCTGGTATAGCTCAGTGGATTGAGTGTGGGCTGGGAACCAAAGGGTCCCAGTTTGATTCCCAGTCAGGGCACATGCCTGGGTTGCAGGCCAGGTCCCCAGTGAGGGCCATGTGAGAGGCAACCATACATTGCTGTTTCTCTCCCTCTCTTTCTCCCTCCCTTCCCCTCTCTCTCTAAAAATAAATAAATAATATCTTAAAAAAAAGAAAATGAAACTTTTCTAAGTAAAAATTGAGAGATTTCATATTATCAATATATATGGTAAATATATTGCTTGGCTCTTATTGTAGTGAGTTATTTAAAATTATGATAATGGTAAAGTAGTTTTTTCTTAAATAATGGTTCATATCTTTCCAGGAACACTATATATTTAACACAAAATATAAGTAATTCCTTATTTTTTCTAGATATTAATAAAAATAATTATTTTTATTCAAGATTATTTTAAAAGTTTGTCAGATACACATTGCACAAAAAATTGTATTGAAGAGGAGAGTTATATTATTATTAAGTACTTTAAAGGAATTATAATTAATATTTAAAAAAGAATAATGTACTTATTCCTAAAATATGGAGATGATTTATGATAGAAATTAAATTCTTAGCTGTTTGAATGTTTGTGATTTTTTAAGTCTTTTTATGCTTTGGTTTCCTCATCTTTAAAAAGTGATAATGATGATGATAAATGATGATAATGATGATGATAACTTTCTCTTAGGTTTGTGTGAAGGTTAATTGAATAATCAATACCAAGGACTGAAGGAGGAACAAGGGGGAATGGTTATTGAATCCCAGTAGCTGGGTATACAGGGCCAACTGAGAGAAGCCACGTAATTTATTAGGTCAGAAAATAGTCATCATTAACTTTAAGTTTGAAACATAAGAAGCAATGAAAATGAATAGAGAAAATGTAGTATATACATACAATGGGATACTATTTAGTCCTAAAAAGAAGAAAATTCTACAATATTCAACGACATGGCTGAACCTTGATGGAATTATGCTAAATGAAATAAGCCAGTCACAGAAAGACAAATACTGCATGATTCTAGTTATGGGCGCAAGGTAAAATGGTCTAATTTGTACTTATAGAATCAAAGAGTAGAATGGTGGCTGCAGGGGAAAGGAGAAAATGGGAAATTACTGATAAATAGGATAAAATTTCAGTTAAGCAAGATGAGTAAGCTTTAGAGATCAGCTTTATAATATTGTATAGTCAACAATGTACAACTGCATTGTACATTGAAAATTTTGTTAAGAAGGTAGAAGTTACATTGTGTTCTTATCATAGTAAAAAAAAACAGTAATGAATGACAAGTTTTTGTCAGAATTACATAAAAATTACTTAACCTAATTTACTATATAAATTCCTTGACTATTTATCTCTTAGCTTCTTAATTTCCTGTGTACCTGAGCAAACCATACCCCTTTACTGTACCTAGACGTTGACACCAACTCAGAGAAAGTTATCTTTCAGATTCTATTCTCCGACCATTCCAGCTGTTTCTTATTCTGCAAATATACATGTTCTGAGAGTTGTGCACATCCTTATGACTTGGGTCTTTTAAATGTTATTGTTTTGGGTCTTCAAAATATTTTGTGTATTTTACACTTACAGCACAGCTCAGTTAAGACTAGACACACTTCCAGTGCTCAATGGCCACATGTGGCTGGTAGCTACCATGTTGGGCAATACATCTCTAAAGGCACTTGATATATCCAGTCTTGGTTTCTCATCTGTAAAGAAATAGAATTGGATTCACAGTTAGTTTCACAAATCTAAAATAACAGTGACCAACAAAAGGGAGAAATCTATTTCCCTCTTTCATAAATGCTTGGATATATGAGGTTAGGTTTAGTAAGTTGGCTCTACCCCACACACTTGTCAGGAAGCCAGGCCCCTTTTAACTCACAATTGTCAAATATTTATGGTGTGACCCTCGGCATCACTGTCCAAAATGCCAACATCTCTGTTTTAGGCAGTAAGATAGAGAAAGGGTATCGTTAGAATGGTATAAAAGCAAATGGCAACTTATCTTCCTGTGAATGTTCACAGAAGCTGCACACATCACTTCTACTTATATCCTACTGGACAGCAGTTTCTGAGTTTCAGAAAATTAGTCTTTACTGTAGTCAACCAGCTGGTTAGCTAAAAACTGTGAAAGAAAGGAAGCCATCTATTTGACTAAATAATCACCCCTAACTTAGGCTTTCTTTTGGGGCCCAACCTATGGACTCAGGGTAACTGCATTTTGTATCCCTGGCAATGTACCCTTGCAAGAGACTGCAAGAGAAGCCAAGATGTCTCAACAAATTAATGTGTTGCTTTTTCCAGAAAAAAAAAAAATATTTAAATAGAGGTCAATGCCTCAGTTTGATTTGGAATGTTACTGTATTTATAACAATTCAAGGTTTTGAGGTGCCAGAGAAATCCAGATTACTGCACACAAATCATGCTCTTTTGCTAAGTAGTGGGGTCTCTTTGCTTGTACTGTGCTGTGCAGTAATATGCCATGGAACCCCACTGGCCATGGGGTTCATGTCCATAAGTCATGCATATAAGTTTTTGGGCCTCTCTGTTTCCCATACTATTCTATTAAGAAGCATAAATGGTAGGTACAAAATAGACAGGGGGAGGTTAAGAATATATATCTTCTTAATAAATCATCTTATTATAAGTGCTATCTAATACCCTTTCTCTGAAAAGAATATGATTAAGCATTTTACATAGTACATAATTGATATTATGAACTTGAAGATTTGCTCTAAATATACAAGTCTTTCTTAAACTTCATTTTGTGATCAAATTTGCAAGTGTTTAGAGAAATCAAAACAGCCTATTATTGTGAAGCCTATCAGCATACTCTCAACATCTCCTCAGCAGGCTTTTTTATTTATTCTTTTGTGGTCAAGAGTAAACTCTTTGGGATTTATGTGCTGCCTTACATTATAAATTATTAATGTTCTTACTGCCTGACTAAACACTTCAGTTCCTCAAAAACTTTTGATCATGCCAGCAATACTTTCTGTATTACTACTGGTCCCCTTTAGGAATACTTTCAGATTGAATTAAGTAACTTCTTATTGGCAGTTTAGCTACAAATCTACCTCTTTGTTAACTAAGTGGAAAATGATTCAGAAGGGAAATGCAGACAAAATCGACAATTGACCTTCCAGGATTTTCTCAATAGCAGCATATTCTGGGAGAATTAAACCATATTAAAAATGGTCTATAATTTACTTTAAATTAAACTTTTATCTGTTGCATGTTTACCTTTATGTGTTATAATATAGAAATAAAACATATTAAACAAGGTAAGTTTATCTGCCTTACCTATCTATCTATGATTGTATATTTCCCAATAATAAAGGCAGAATAAGCACATATAAAACAAGTATGAAAGAAAAAATAATTATAACTTCATTAGCTAATTATGACTGATATTAAAATTTAGATATATGTTCTTTACAATTTAAATACGTTTTAAATAGTTGTAGTCAGAATCTACGTATTTAGAATATTGTTTTCTATTTGACTTTGTGTCAAACAATATTTTTGTGCCACTTTACTTTTCAGAGTCCCCATATTTAACTTTCTGCACAGTATTTCAGTGAGAGAAAGTAGTATAATTGTTTCCTAATTGATAAAATTCAAGTGGCTCCTATTTTTATACTTAATACCACATGAACATCTTCATTTTTTTCAAATACTTTGTATTATTTCCTTAAGATATTTTTTCAATTAAATGGAATGAGTACATATCAATGCTTGTTTTATATTAACAAACCTTTTTTCCCCCAATGCTGACAATATTTGCAATGGGGCTTTCCTCTTAAAATCAGGCATACTTATTTCCAAGTGTTAGAAATTAATTAATAAAATGGTAGCTTATTCTGCTTAATGTTAAGTAAATTTTTTGTGTTTCTGATTAATATTCAGTCTTGGTTGCATTTCCCTTTTTATAAATTTCATCATAAGACAGATTTTTAAAAATATATGATCTCTTTATATGTCATATCATGACATAAAATTTTACAAGTACTTGTCACACTATATTTTGGTCTGGCTTTGTTCTTTAGTATTTGGGTTTTTTTTATATTAAAGTCTTTTAATTTTAAGCAATAATATAATTCTATATCTACTTTATCATTATTTATAGTATATATTTTCTAGGGTATGCTTTCTAGAGTACACTTTATAATATATGCTTTCTTTCTAGATGATCCATAATAATTGAATAAATTTATCCTCCTTAAACTATCTTAACCATTTCAAAGTAAAATCTAGTTCACTTGATATATATATATATATATATATATATATATATATATATATATATATATAGTTGTTGTTGTTATATGCTTGGGTAATGTATATGTCTAAATAATTTTTTCCTAATATTATATAATTCCTGAATTATTATCACTAAACTACAAAACAGATAATACAGATAATGAATTCATCTATTCATATCATCAACCCAGTCATTTATTTATTCATTTTTAATAAGTATTTTTCAATGGCTATTCTCAACTTTCTCACCATACAGTGAAAATTATATGTCATTCTGCATTGTTCTTAGTCAGTCAGATTGTCCTGGTCCACCTCCCTGCCCAACGCCAGTTACAACTCGTTGGGTGGTCAGAATGAAGGAAATCTACATGGACCTTGCTGAGAGCTCGGAGCTTTCATTTCTTCTGGTCATTTACTTCTGCCCTATTCCTGCTTCTAGCACTTATATGTCATTAGTTCCCTTGGTTCTCTGCCCAAAGAAATGAATCATTTTGAGACAGTATATCTAATTGTCATTTTTTTTTTATTCTGTAAGGAGGGATCAGAATAATTTTCAGAAAAAGAAAGAACAAAATCTGATAACTTCCTCACTCAAAGCACTGGTCGGTGATGACGACCTGATGTAATCTCAGTCGGAAGATGCCTCTGACACTACAGCCGATAGATAGCTCTTTGTCTCTGTCATCTCGAAGTGATGGTAGCATGTCAGAGTAGACTTGGAAAGAGAGATGAAATGAGGGGGTGGGTTATCTAGGAGCTATTTTCTATTTCTGCCCCATTTTTGGCAATCGGCTTAGTTAAAATACCACAGATTTCAGGATATCATTCTTTATTCATCTGAATTAGACAGGATGAGAAAATTAATATTTCAGTGACTACAAAAAGCACATCTCTGCTAATTTCTCATCTTCATTCTGATATTCAAGAAAGAAGGTAACGTCAGTTCTAATATACAAATGTCTCCTCAAATGACACAATGATACTATTTTTAAAATCTTAAGTAGATGGAAAAATATACCAACCATATACACTTAAATATTACTGAAAGTAAACTCTCCATAAGAAAATTATTTACCTCTGCCAATAGTGTTTTAGATTATGAATACAATTACAGCACGACATGTCATACGTTTTGTTTGTATTCTCACTACATCATTCCAGATCTTACATTTAGGGGACATTTCAACCTGCAATTTCTTGTTAATAGACTCCTAATCCCAATCCGCCCTCCCTGAATCACTTTAATGGTGTTCATTTTCAGGCTGCTGAAGTTTTCTGCACTTTCCATTCACAACATATTTCATACTCTGTTCTAGGTTTTAAGAGTTTTTGTTTGATTTTGTTAATAAAAGCAAGAGAGAAAGCCACTGTATCAAAGCAGTATATTATTACATTGTATTCAATAGTACACATTGGATTAGTGTAATTAAATTGAAATTCAAAGTAATGTTCTTATAATTCTGGATCAGACACAGAACAAGGCAGAGCTCAACGGGCTTCTTTAATGCTGCACTGATTTGTTATGTACTCTAAATAGCTTAAGTATTTTCTTGGTCTTATTGTAAATATTTTTTACTTTTGGTAAAAGAAGACAACACATACTATTTATCAGATGTTCATTTTCACTCATTTGCTTCATACCTCAGAACACAACATAATAAATAGGCAGTAGCATATCTCAGATGATTCTGTCTCCTTTCTTCTCCCTTGGAGAGGACCAGTATACTAACAGTTCCTACAGTTTCAGAAAGTTGATTTTCTTCCTTTTGTTTTATACAGATTTTATTTATTTCTTGTTTTTAGACAGAAGGGAAGGTAGGGAGAAAGAGAGGGAGAGAAACGTCAATGTGTGGTTGCCTCTCATGTGGCCCCCGCTGGGGGCCTGGCCTGCAACCCAGGCATTTGGGTTGGTTCGCAGCCTGCGCTCAATCCACTGAGATACAGCAGGCAGGGTAATTTTCTTTCTTTTGTTTTAAAGTAATTGATTTCCTTCCAATGAGTTGGAAATAGATAAAAGTATATTTTATTACAATTATTTTCTTTTTAATTTTTTTTTTTTTTTAGCAGTAAGGCAAGTGATTTAATTCAACCAAGGTATAGTAATGGCTATTGTTTTTACAGAGAGATAACAGGACTTGCACATTAGAAAGTGAAGAGTTGTGCAAAAATATGTTTATCAAATTCATTACCAGTAGTATATGACACAATAGTTTTGGGGGTGATATATTTTTAGTCTGATTGGCAATTCTCTAAAATGCATTTGGGCGTACCTTTTTTTTCGAAAGCTCTATTTAAAAAATAATACAGGATGGGGCAGAGTAGGTTTACAGTTGGAAGTACATGAAACACAGAGTTCATTCTTGTATTATTATATATTAATTATTGTATTATTTTTCATACAAAGAACTGTACACTTACTTTAGGCCCACCTTGCATATTCATAATAAAACTCATCTTTTTCTTTTTTTTTTAATTACTTTATTGTTGTTCAATTACAGTTATTTGCATCCTCTCCCTCCCCTCCCCCCAGCCTCCCACCTCCCCCTTAGCTCCCTCCATGTGTCCTCTACAGTGATTCCTGAAAACGCCTCTCCCCATTGTCCCCTCCCCACTCCCCCACGGCCATTGATAGACTGTTCTTAATTTCAATGTCTCCGTCCATGCCCTGCTTGCTTTCTGTCTCTGTTGTTCACGATCCAGTTAAAGGTGAGATCAT
>PVJI01015454.1:0-41086 GCA_004026765.1 Micronycteris hirsuta | reverse complement strand
GGGGGGGGCGGGGATGTGGTGGGGTAAAAACAGAGACAACTGTACTTGGACAACAATTTTCAAAAAAAGAATGTACTGGGACATGGAGGACCTAAGCCACTGCCTACGCTGGAACAAAGAAGGCTAAATACCTAACCACGAGATTCCCCATTATCAGAAGAAACTAAGGCAGAGCTGCTGGCATCCTGCTGGAAACCTGTTGAATCCACACTGCCCCTCCCCTCTCCCTCCAGCTTTTCCCAGAAACAAGGTCCATAAATCTCCTGGACTTTCTGTCCCAAAATCAGCCACCCCCAATCAGAGGACATTGTCTCGCAAACACCTATACCCAGGACACCTGGGGCAGATCAGCAGGGTGACCCACCCTCCCCCAGAATCTGCTACACACCCTTAAAAACCCTCCTACCCTTTTCCTTGCCACTGTAGTCTGCTTGGACTCAGCCCACCTGATCACAGTGTCCCACCTCAAATAAAAGCCCTAAACTGGAACTTTTTGGCTCCCAGTCCTTTCTTAGCTACCTCAGCTACCTAACAATTAGAATCAAAGGAGGAGACAAAAAAATTACATGAAATCCACTGGGGGTAGATTAAGGGGGCAGGAGAAAGCAAAGGGGAGAAACTTCTAGGATTAGATAAAAAGTAAAATGGGTATGTAATGGAGTAGGCTGGAGCAGAGCAGAGGTCCCTGGAAAACGGGAGATCCCAGGTCCAGGGGAACCCATCTCTAAATCCTGTAGAGACAGGGGGCAGGAAGGGTGCCAAGGCAGCAGATTAAAAATACCATGCCTTCTTCAAGGCTGGGAGGAACCCACAGAGCAGAAGGCACAGTGCTTAGGGAATATTGCACAACAAAGGCAGATTAAAGCAGTCTGTGCTTTCCTGAAGGGAGGGGCTGCTAAAGGAGGTTGCTGCCTGGGGCAAACTGTAAGCAAAAACAATGTGACTGTGAGAAAACGTGCAAGCAGTCACTCAGGACACTGGTGGGGGGAGGCGGGAAGCTCATACAGTGCCTATATGGGCTTCGGAACCAGGTGCCGAACCCTGGACAGATGCATGTGCACCTATTTGTGGTTGGTAAACTTCTGCCCTGACTAAAGAGGGTCAAAGACACTGGGGAACTGACAAAAATGGTGGGCACTGAACACTGTAGGGAAAGCTGGATACCTATTGGCTCCCTGTGCATGTGGGATTTCAAAAGGGCCTTTTAAGAGCAAAGGCATGGAAAGGCTCTCTCTCTCTCACTGGTACTCTCTTGGTACAGGCACTTGGTACAGAGAAGTCACTGTCTTGGTACGTTGCTTTGGAGTTTGGTGCAAGCTGTATCTCTGGGCTTTTGGCATTTGGACGTTCTGGACCTCTGGTCCTGCTCCCCACATGGATGGGAGAGCTCATGGGACCCACCAGGCAGATGTAGGACCCACCAGGGGCTTAGAGCCCACATGGATGGGAGCCGACTCCTGGAGGCAGAGTCCCACAGTGGGATGTGTGCCTTCCTGGGCTCCAGCCTCTGGGACAGTATGACCTAGTAACACACAGCACATGGGTCCTGGACTGTTCCATAGAGACTGGGAGCTGCATACCCCAGGTCCTGAAAGAGAGCTGCTGTGAGAAGATGGCGACTGAAACCCACAAGTACACATTCCAGAGAGGCTGGAGATAAGTTTACATAACTGGCTTAAGGACAGATAAGGAACTGGGGAACTTCTGGGCATGGTTTTAGCTTGCTGTCTTTTGGGGAGCAAGAGAATTTCTAGGTCTCATGGGAAAGAAGAGTTCAGAGCAGGAGTGCTCTTAGCCCTCCCCCCAAAGGTTGGAACCCTCTTAATAAAAAACTGTTTCCTTCAACACTAATTGTTGGGTCATATATAAAGTTGCCAAGTGTCCACAGCCCAGTTTACACTGTTACAAATAGACACATACTTCTTTTACATTGGTGGGTACAGGATAGTTAATAATTAACATTTACAGCACAGAGATGGTATTCAGGGAACTAGATAACAATGACGGGTTCTGTGGTTTTTTGCTCTGGTAGGCATAGGTGTTCCCTGAGGGGTCTGGAAAGGAAGATGACTCTGACATGGAAAAAGACAATAGACAGGGTCACTTAAGGTAAAGATTGACCTTTGTCAAGGAAGCTACAGGCCTAGGACATGACTACCTGCCATGACCCGCTTTTAGTTAGGAAGTTTTATGTACTATCCTATGTGGTTACTTTAGGTCTCTGTGTTTGTAAGGCCTACTATGCAGGCCTCCCCTGAGCTTGTCAGGTTTAGTGTTGGCCCTTTTTCATCCACGGTTTCCCCTTTTGGTCATAAATCAATCCAAAGGATGCACTGATGACCTTTTTGTTTGGATAATGTGGTCCTGTTACCGAGCAGGGCAGGGGACACCCAACAATACCCCAACCCCGCACCAGGTTCGTTATGCCTGCCGCCAATGGGAAGACGTCTCTCAATGCCAGAGACTGGTGAAAAGGAACGGAATTATTTATTTACAAGTTATACAGGCTTGGAGTAATGACGTAAGGTCTCCTTTAAGATACTAGAGTTCTTTGGAATACCCGTTCTCTAGAATACCCACAAATGCACACAGTCCTTCCTTCTCCCCTCTGCCCAGTCCAGGGTACCGTATCTCAGGGAAAGAAGTAGAAGTCTGTGATTCAGGCAGCCCCTCAGTTCCAACACCATCCACTATGCCACTACCACAATCTCCAGTTAATCCAAAACCATGTGGCACTCTCTCATGGCTCACCAGCAAGAGTCCTTTCACCCCTTTTCTTCCAGGCAAAGTCTCTCCTGCTTCCTAGGTCGTGTGGCAAAAGGAGCCACCCAAAGCCACGTGGTCCTCTGTCTCTCAGGCTGAGGGGTCCCCACTCCTCTAAAGCCTTGTGGTCCAGAGAGAGTGTTATGGCTGCCGTGCCTAGGTTTAAATACCCGCGCCAATCTTCCTCTGCAGCCCCATTTCTGACTCCTCCTTCAATCAGCTACACCTGCCAGCACTTCATATTCTTCTAGCTGTATTGGGCTGCCATGTTAACTGTGGGCAGGTGTGGCCTCATGGCACAGAGCCAATCATCTCCAAGCTCTCACGCAGGCACTGTGACCAGGGGGAGTTGCCTCCTAGTCACATCTTGGGTAGAATCACTTCCATCCCCCTGGCTCAAAGCATGGCCGCAGCTATTTAACATATCTATGAAACCAGTTAAAGGTTATAGATATGTTAAATGACCATGCCAGAGACCAGCTGCAAAGCTGCTGTTATACAAAACAGCTCTGAATGGCCCTGCTCCAGGAGTCCCATCCCCCGCCAGTTCAGACTTGTGGGGGTGAGGACATCCTATATATATTTCTAATATTTCCTGGACACCTTGAGTTCTGGACCCCATTACAAATCCCCATTTGGGCCCCCCTCCACCTTGGCTGCACCCTGTTACAGTCCCACAGTGCTAGGAAGGCTCATTCCTATGAAGTCTCAGTGTCATGTCGGCATTTATTTTGCTGAACAGTGGACCAATGGGGATGGGGCAAGACTATAACCTTGGATGGAAGCCAAGTCTTAATTTTTCTGAAAAGGGAATAAAAAGGAAAGGCAGGTAAGTGGGAGGCTGTCAGGTCTTACAGGAGACCATTCTGCATGGTGTGGGCCCAGCTCCCACTCAGAAAGGCCAGTGGAAAGCAAGGTCTGGTACACAGGACCCAAGCCCATGGATAGGTTCTCCCACGGAAAATCAGGCCTGCATTATACCTAGGCCCCTTTGAGGCTTGCTTTGAGCCTTGCTTTTTGCTAAAACTCCCTCACCCTGAATTGAGGCAACAAAAGTTTACTGCACATCTTTAAAGTAACTTCTTAAAATCTATGCTAAACCTTCCAAGGACCAGTGTAACCAGTTCAGCCACTTTTTCCTTTACATTTGCAAATATCCTTTTCTTTTGATGTAATTAGCAACATCCTCTCCTTTGTTTTCTGTAAAAGGTAACCACCTAAGGTGAACCTGTGCATAGTAAATGAAGACCATCCTCAATGTAATGTGCCCAGAAAGGCAATAAAAGCCTGTCAAGGCAAGGGTTGGGGCGTTTTCCCCTTGAGAGAGTGGCCATGCTGTCCCTTTTCTTCCACAGGACTCTGTAGTCCGTGTGAATTTGTCTCGTCTCAGCCACAACGCCATGGACCCCATGAGCCGGGGTCTGCATCAGGTCTTACAGGCCTTCATTAAGAAAAAAACATTCTGCCCTGGCTGGTATAGCTCAGTGGATTGACCATGGGCCTGCAAACCAAAGGGTCACTGGTTTGATTCCCAGTCAGGGAACATGCCTGGGTTGCAGGCCAGGTCCCCAGCACAGGGCACGTGAGAGGCAACCATACATTGATGTTTCTCTCCCTCTCTTTCTCCTTCCCTTCCCCTCTCTCTAAAAATAAATAAAACATTAAAAAAAAGAAAGAAAATATTCTGGATCATTTCTAACGTATGAGCTGTCAGATCTAGGTTGTGCTGTCTGCCTTACTTTTCTGTATTTTCCATCTAATACAGCGGTTCCCAACCTTTTTGGCACCAGGGACCGGTTTCATGGAAGATGATCTTTCCACACATGGTGGGGGTATGGTTTCAGGGTTATTCAAGCTCATTACATTCAAGCTCACTTGTTGTATGGCTCAGTTCCTAACAGGCCATGGACTGGTACCAGTCTGTGGCCCAGAGGTTGGGGACCCCTGTAATATAATGTTACTTATAGTTTGAGGGCACACCATACACCTCTTCAGTTTTCACGATCTGATCATGAGATGGATTCCAATTTACTAGTGTTGTTGTTATTATTATTATTTTTATTATGACCCATCTACTTCCCATTGGAAGCACTCAAGTGCATTCATATTTTTAAATAATTACTTTATTGTTGTTCAATTACAGTTATTTGCATCCTGTCCCCTCCTCTCCTCCCTTCCCCTCCAACCCCTCCCCCCGCAGCCTCCCTCCTCACCCTTAGTTCTGTCCATGTGTCCTCTACAGTGTTTCCTGAAAACCCTTCTCCCCACTGTCCCCTCCCCCCTCCCCCCTGGCTATTGTTAGACTGTTCTTAATTTCAATGTCTCTGGTTATGTTTTGCTTGCGTTCTGCTTTTGTTGATTATGATCAAGTGCATTCATTATTAATCTGATTCCTGCTAGTTATGTAATTGGGAACTATAACTATAAGGTTTATTCAGGGCCAAGGCTATAAGAACACAATGGTGTAAATTACAATTACCATCTAAAAATTTCCAAAGACCAGGAGGAAAATAAGAGTTTCACAAGTAAATTTCCTTTGCCTCAGCAGACATTATAGTAGGCCATATTTTAAAGCCATTTCAGCTTCCATCTGAATTAATCTAGTTAGTAGTCCTTGTTGGGTTAGGGGTAAACACATTCCCATTATTGGGTTCTAGGGTTTATACATAAAATTCCTTTCTCAATATTCCTTTCCACTAATGTTCTACAACTTCCCTTATCCTTCTTAGTTTCTTTTTACTCATTCAGATACAACCAACTTATTAGAACAAACTATTTCCTTTTAACTTCTATCAAAAATAGATAAATCCCTTTAAAAGTCTATATTCTTAACCAAAAAATATATACATATAATCAGAAACATGACAATTTGTTATTCAATGGATTCTGCATTATTAACCATCATAAATATTTTGTGGAAAACTCTATTTTATTGTTATTAATAAGACTCCAACAGCTGAACTCATAGCAAAATTATAACTTATAGAAGAAAGGGACAGTGAAATGAAAAACAAATGGCAAAGGCTATGAAGCAGTTCTCACTGAAATTAAAATAAATGAATCCATGTTGGAAAGACAAGCATTTTGGTTGTCCTTTTTTTTTTTTTTTTTTTGGAAAGATTTCATTTTTTTCATCAAGAAATCCCTGTTATTTGTAAGATGGAATGGCAATTTAAATATCTTAAACTCATGACTGAGTTGTCCATAAAGGCTGGAAGCTCTATGAAACAGCACACAAATCACACTGACCATCTTAAAACTGGCCCTATTCCTTTAAAGCGTATTGGTGATTAATACAATCCTTATTTACAGAGACAGTGCTGCATATGTGCCATTCCTGTCCTCCAGTCTTGTACCTTCCCACAGAAGCAAAGGATCGGGACATGGCAGGAACTTGAACACAGGGCCCCTTTCAGAAATGAAGTATCCATTGTCCAGGAAGATGTGGTGCTGAAGCTCCTTGCCATAAATGACCAAGTTCCAAGGTCTTCAAATTGAAACTCATCCTACCAGCACTTGTACATACCTGGTCCTCCTAACTCCTTAAAACCCTCTAATTGTAAGCCATCAGGGACTTCAGGCATTTAAGTAATAGCTTTCCCATTCTCCTTTCATGTCCTACCAATTAAGCTACTCCAATTTCTCCACTGCAATTCTCAGTGCCCAGTGTTTGGCTCTGCTGTGCACCGGTAGGACAGACTCTTTTTCTGTTCAGTTGTATCTATAACCTTAAATAACCGAATTTCAAATAGCATAGCATACAAAAGAAGACCAATAATGGTATGTTTAACATTAATGGGATCAAAGTTAATACATAGAATAAAGTAGGCAAAACATTTAAACTATTCTAATAGTTGAAAGGTACAGTGCTCTTCATCTCCTTTCTACTGTCTAAAATTTTAACTATTTCAGTAAGCACTAAATTAATCCATAGACTCATCCACATTACTTTTCAAACAGGTCCAAATAGTTCAAATTGTTAGGTTAACAAGTGGGGGAAAGGCAATTAAACATTGGAAATTAGTCATCTGCTGACAACATCCATACTTTACAAAAAAGACTCAGCAAACCACTTAATGTGAACTTCAACAGCTTTTAATCAGTTTCTTAATAAAAAGATTATTTGACTTGGGCTTTCAAATGACTTTATCAATCATTCCCATGGTTCCAGGAATACTAAAAAACAATTTGTTCTTAACACAAAAGATTTGGCTATGTTAACCTTCAACTCACAGAGACATCCAACAGGCAGCACTTGCATTTCCATTAAAGTGAGAAAATGTTGGGAGCTAAAAATATAAGTATATACAAAGGTTGTAAAACTTTAAAAAAATAAAAAATGAAGTATTAGCCCAGAACAATGACAATAGTTGGGATTTCTCTTTGTCAGAGGAAAGAGACGAGACAGAAATTCCAGCAGTCTTCCCCACCTCCCCCAATTTTTGAGTGGCAGGATTTATTTGTGCTGAAAACCAGTTACCTACTGTTTGAAACCTAAGCAGAATTCATCAGCATTTCGGGACCACCTGGGATCAAGGTTGGGGGGGCGTTGCTGGGAGATTTCCAGATGGATTATAGGAAATTCATTGATATTTACATAATGAGAATAAATGTTTTTCCTAAGACAGCATTTCCCTTCAGTGCCTGAGACCACCAGCAAAAGAGGGCAGCACAGAAATTCTATTATATGAGTAGTCTTTGTTTTTATGGCTTCAGCATTTATTAACTAGTGGGAGCTGTTTATTGGGTCATAAACTTTACTAATGGGGCTATTACCTCTAAATTTTAAATCTCCTTCCGTATATGGCTTAGTTATAAAAAGAATAATTATTTAAAGTGTCTGTATGGCTGGAGTGTATCATGTTTATCGGCATGATTCCTATAATGGCCATTTAATTGCTAATTGCGGGCATGAACTTCGAATAACCAGGGCAGTGACACACATCTATGCAACAGAATAAACAACTGTCATCCTAAAAATTCAGGAGTATATCATTGCTTTGCTTACTTTTCTTTTCTCCTCCTACTTCTCAAATGAATTATACTGCAAGCCCCTACAAGGGCTAAATTATCTACATATTTAAAATCTTCAGGGAAAGACAACTGACTGAAGACTTGAATAGGTAAGTGATAAATATGTCAGCCTGAAAAGTTCCAGGAAAAGTGTCATCCTTCTAAAAGCTTGTTCTCTGGGGAATGAAAAATCTTAAAGTGACAAAATGGCTTGGCACTGTCAGTTATAGTTTTAAAAAATGTTGGGACTAAAATCAAGTAGTCAAAATTAGATTTTGTGGTTAAATGGTTCTAATATATAAATTGAGTATTCTAGTTTATTGGAAAGTCCCATGGTGCCTATTCTAACAATGGAACATGTAGAATAATCCTAGGTTTATATAGAGAAATAGTTTATTGATTAACTTCAATTTTAAAAACTGAAAGAGCCATTGTTGTTGAGCAAATTGATATGTGTGAGTGCCAAGAAGCCAGCCCATTTCTAAGCAAGAAGCTGCACTTGTGGAGTGAAAGAATCATGAGCTAGAAGGGCCCCTGAGCTATCATCAGTTCCTCTTCCTCTCCTCAGAGCAGTCCCTGAAAGGTAAATGTCAAAGTCCTTTCCCACAGGCTTCCATTGTCTCTGAGAATACCACATGACTTGATATATTATACAGGGCACCCAACATTGAAGAATGGGGTAGATTGGGACAAACTTCTCTGAATGAATTCCCAGAGGTCCATGATTATGAGTGCTAATCAAATATATACTACATGACAAAAGTTCTTTTGAGAATTATAATGTATAGGCCTAGAAGAAAAATACAAATAGAACTAGAGAAATGCAGAAGGGAAATGCTGTAGTCTTAGAATATTTAAACCTCTGGGGTAGGTGGTATGTGTGTGGAGAATAAGCCAAAAAAAATCTTTCAAAATCTTTAGCTCTCATATCCCTTAATATTTTAGACATAATACATTTTTGGTCATACTAAAATTATAGACACATGCATATATTCCTAAGTTAATAAGCTAACTTTAGATATAAAAAGGGCATTAAAATATAAATACTGCATGTTTCAATTTCTCTCCCAAATTTGTATGCACCCATAAGTGTGTTGTAGGGAGGAGGAAATCCTTTTCTTTTCACAGCTTTGCTAATTTCAGAAAATAAATATCTTCACTATAGCAGTTTAAGGGTTATTTTAATATGATGGGTTATTACAAAGTTTAATTATATAGGTAACAAATACGTTAAAAAGATTTTAAAAGTATTTAATAGAATCACAACTTATTGTTCTAATATAATTTGATTTTATGTTGTCATGTATAGCTATCAAAAGTCATTTTCTTTATGTGTTGTAATTAAACAAATTATGTTGTTTACCAAATTACCACAAGATTCCTTGATATTCATAAATCATAATTAAAATGTTTGATGTTTCTTTAAATGACATTTTTTTAACTTTTTTAAAGGATTTTATTTTTAGACAGAAGGGAAGGGAGGGAGAAAGAGAGGGAGAGAAACATTAATGTGTGGTTGCCTCTTGCATGGCCCCTACTGGGGACCTGGCCTGCAACGCAGGCATGTGCCCTGACTGGGAATCAAACTAGAGACCCTTTGGTTTACAGGCTGGCACTCAATCCACTGAGCCACACCAGCCAGGGCTAAATGACATTTTTAATAGTGCTGGTACATCACAATATAATATGCTCTAAAAAAATAAAATGACAAAAGAGATTAATTATAGCCTATGGATTTCAATTCAATATAAACCTTGATTCTTTTTTGTTTTTAATGAGATTACATCCACTGAAATAGACTTGGCAAAATTAGATCAGGAAGCCAAAGGTAGTTGAGCAAAATTGGCATGGTTACTCTACCTGTAAGCCATACACGTCTTTTAAAAATTTTAAATAGTTAACGTATTTCGAAGGAATAGGTGATGGCATACCAATCCACACATCTTCACATTTCTAGAAAAAAAAGTGGATATAATTAAAACCGCATCTCAAAGTGCAATTTTGTAAATGCAACATTATCTTGTTATATAAACTCTTAGCAAGTAGTTTGTTTTCAAAGCAGACATTTCTGTAGCCTACTTTTGGATTACAATGATTTTGTGGTACTTGAGCTTGACTATGGTTCTTGAGCTTGATTCTTCATCCCTTCCTGTATTAGAATTATACCCCCATTGTCTGTGAGATGTGACTTTGCAGCACCTTCCATGGAGTTGATTTTCCTGTCCCTTTGTTATGGTCTCAGCCACCTGACTCGCTCTGGCCTATGCAATGTTAGCAGATGTACCAGAGGCCTTAATCTGCTGGCATGATTTGGCTTGGCCTCCTATGCCTCTGCCATAGCCATGAGAAGAGGGATCATGAGGCTGCTGTTCAGAATGACACAGATGGAACAAACCCAGCTGATCTACAGGCCCATAGAGAAGAAAAATAATTGTCTGTTATTGCAAACCACTCAAATTTAGGGGTGGGACTGTTTGTTATGCAGCATTATTGCAGTGATAGCTCCTCCTATGCTTCATCAAGAACTCAATTTTTTAAAAATCCAAATTGCTGGCTATACTGGCTGCTTGGTTACTGTTTCTTCCATCTAACAATGGAAAGGACTGGATAATTCACAATGCTCTTGGGGATAAGTTACTTTATATGCACTTCATATATGTGTAGTATAAAAATATACCTACACTTTATACGTAATATGTATGGTGCATATGTGTGTATATATTTGCTAATTTCAGAAAATACCTTCACTCTAGAGAATTTTAAAAATAAATAGTATTTTTTATTTTTAATCCTCACCTGAAAATACATTTTTATTGATTTTAGAGAGAGAGAAAAAAACATTGATGTGAGATAGAAACATTGATCAGTTGCCTCCCGTATGCACCCCAGCCAGGGATCAAACCCACAACCTAGGTATATGCCCTGACCAGGAATCAAACCTGCAACCTTTTTGGTATACAGGACAATGCTCCAACCAACTGAACTACCTGGCCAGGGCTAAGAATTAATTTGATGAGGTAGGTTGCAACAAAATTATATAAGTAATAAACATGTGTCAAAGAGATTTAAAAAAATCTTGTATATATAAATCTATATACATGCCCATATGTCCATATGAGGTCTGTCTGGAAAAAGTCCAGCCATGGTTAATATTACAAGAATGGTTTGCACGACATCAATGTAACCTGCTGGCCAAGGACAGTGGACTGGAATACGCCTGTGTGAACAATGATGACTTCACTGTATTAGTCAGTGGAGGTGGTAGATGCCATTGAGTGAGCGTGTGTACTGTGTGGCTGTCACATTCAAAATAATTGAGAAGAGCAATTAATCTGCATCAAATTTTGCATTAAGCTTGAACATTCCTCTACAGACACTATTTGAGTGATTCAGAAGGCCACGGCTATGGTCAACTGCTGATTGGCAGCTTCATCAGAACAACACGCCTGCTTATGCCTCACCATCTCATGCAGAGTATTTTTGTGAAACATCAAATCACCCAGGTGATGCAGCCCCCCTAAGGCCCAGATTTGGTGCCCTGCAACTTTTTACTTTTCCCAAAACTAAAATCACCTTTGAAAGGGAAGAGATTTCAGACCCTCGATGGAATTCAGGAAAATTCAGGACAGGGCAGCTGAAGGGTACTGGGAGAACAGTGTGAGTTTCCAAGGTGCCTACTTTGAAGGGGACTGAGGTGTCATTGTCCTGTGTACAATGCTTCTTGTATATTCTTGAATAAATGTCTCTATTTTCCATATTATATGGCTGTGTACCTTCTGGAAAGATCTCATACCTACTTTTTATTTATGCTGCAATGGTCAATTCATATTAATATCAACAGGGGAGTGAGGAAGCCCATAACTCTGGCTGCTTATATTTCTATTTTTAAGGTTAACTTTTATATAAGAGGTACTATATGTTGCCTAAAGCTAAATTAGTATCCTAAGTCACAAGACATCACAGAAACATAAGTAAGGACTCATTGATTCTATGGGATGGAATTGTGGAAGTAACCTGATTAAGTGATGTTTCACTTGGGCCTTATGGAATGAAGAGCAGTTCAGCAGGGGATTAAAGTGATGAAGGCTGTTCCAAGCATAGGGAACAGCATAAGCAAAAGTTTAGAGATTGCCCTGGCTGGTGTAGCTCACTGGATTGAGTGCGGGCTGTGAACTGGAGGGTCGCTGGTTTGATTCCCAGTCAGGGCACATGCCTGGGTTGCAGGCCGGGTTCCTAGTGGGGGCATGTGAGAGGCAATTGCACACTTATGTTTCTCTCCCTCTCTTTCTCCCTCCTTTCCTCTCCCTCTAAAAATAAATAAATAAAATCTTTAAAAAAAAGTTTAGAGACATAAAAATAGATTTTTGAGAAAGGGTAAGTAGCCCAGTGTGGTTTGGGGCACATAGTACAAAGAGGCAAGAAAGGCAGTTGGAAGGAAAAGATAGAGCCAAATTCAGGGGCTTTTGTGCTAGTTTATTCTTTATGCTGTGGTTAAGGAAAGTCACTTGTAAGTCTCAGCCAGAAAAATCTGATTAGAAATTAATTACACAACTCACTGGAAGTATGAAGAATGAAATGAAGGAGTAAAGTCACTATGGAGGTTACTGCAATAGTCCTGTGGATAGATGATTGTGTTATAACCAGGGCAGCTGAAGCTGGGATGGGTAAGAACCACATCTGAAAGATGTTGCTACAATAGAATATACAAAATACCTGGAAGGTGACTGGTTTGAGGTGGTCATAAAAGAAATGGGTAGTGTTATGGGTTGAATTGTGTCCTCTCAAAAAAAAGATGTGTTGAAGTCCTATTATTTCAGTAACCTCTAAGCTTCTGGGTTGGTGAACACATGGAGATTTGGAGAGAGTGGCCCTTCTGGAAAGGGCATGGAGCTCCTCGCCCTTTCCCCATACCTTGCCCTATGAATCTCTTCCTTCTGGCTGTTCCAAACCAGTAATCTAGTAAGTAAAATATTTCTCTGCATTCTATGAGCCACTCCAGCAAATTAATCAAATCCAAGGAAGGAATCATAGAAACCTCTACAACTAGTTGGTCAGAAGCACAGGTGACAACCTGGACATGCAAATGATGTCTGAAGAGGGGCAGAGGCAGTCTTGTGGGGCAGTTAGGGCTAAGGCACTAACCTGTAGAATATAAAGCTATCTCTGGGTAGATAGTATCAGAATTAAGTTGAATTGTAGGACACCCAGCTGATGTCGAGAATTGCTTGGTATGGGAAAAAAACTCACACACTGGAATTGGTACCAGAATGGTATCAAACCCTCAATTTTAGGGAGATTTACCAATTACTGGTTTAAAAGAACTAAAAGGAACCAAATTGGGATCCAAAGGAGGATAGGAAGCAGAAGGTAAGACTTTCGAAATTTGGAGGGGGAACAATAAAGTAGAGGGAAAAGATATCTCTTCATAATTTTTGCTTGTAATTGGGTCCATCTAAAGGAATCACATGGTTAATCTCTTTGTAAAATAAATAGCTCTTTGGTGACATGAGAAATCCCCATATTACCACTGCTGAATTGTTCTAATAAATACACAAATGTTCCAAACATTACAGAATATTTATGACAATCTGGGCAGTGAATTAAAACATTCTTTGTCTTCATTGACCTTTTATTCATCCTACACTACAAATGCAAAGAAAACTCCAGTTTATATTGTATTCCCAGCAGTGCATGTAAATTTTAAGTGGAAATAACTACATGGCAATTTTACAGTAGGAGAGCTCATCCATCCCTCCCCCTTCAATATGAGGATGAGTGTGCTTGTGTTTATGAAAGCACCGCCCCCACCCAATGGTGCTTGTTGGAATCTTAAATATCTTTGTGGGGCTCTGCCAGTGCCTTTTCCAACCCCCTCACCCTCTCCACTTGGCTCACACCAGCCTGACTTCCAACCACCAGCACCTGCATTCCTTTGCCTAAGTGCTTTTCTTTAGCCTCTGATGCCCACTTTGGCTGCCCTAGTCACAAGTGCCTAGGAATTAATTCTTTCCTCCCACTTCAGGAGCAGCCTTCAAATTATGACTGATGGAAGTTGATGGATGAATGCCACAGCTCCTTTGCACTTTGGATGGGACCTGTCAGCTATTAGATCCCTAGGTGTCTTAGAGGAATTTAGCTCCAGTCATTCACCTTTGTTACTGATTTAATAATATGCCCAATAAGCTCCTTTTCTTCCATTTCTCACTCCCTCATTCCTTTACTAGTGCTCCTTTCACTTGAAAGTCACAGCGCACCTTGGAACAAAGCAACTTCCTGACAAATTGTGAATGGATCCAGAGTTTCCAATGTGACTTCTAGATAACTCAAGAGACAGTGCCCGAATTAAAAAAAGAGTCTATTTAATAGGAAGCATAAAGTATATGTGCCACATAACATTTTATAGAAGGCATAACTATGAAGTACAGAGTGAAATTCAACCACAGTGCAAAATTATGATTCTGAAATGGCTGGGTATCATTGTCTGCAAGAGGGGCTCATCACCTCTTCCAAGCTGGCTGTCACTAGAACTACTTAAGATGTCAAACAAGTTGGCAATAGATTACTTGTTCATCAATGGTGAAAGAATATAGCTGCCAATCTGTAAAATCACATACCCTTGAAATGGAAAGCAAAGATGGTACCGGATGGAAACACAGTAAATAGCAGCTTCCCAGTGAGAACAGCAAATCTGTGAGTGAGTTCATGGGCCCTGGATGTATTTGCTTTGACATTTTTTAAAGGAAATTTAATTGGATTATGTCTCCTTCTAGTTTAAAATTTTCTACTATAGTACTGGCCACCAGATACACGAGGGGAAAAGATCAGGAGCCAATAACATTCCATGCTTCACTGAAACAAGATTATTTTTATTCCTCTCAAATGTAAGATTGATAGAGTAATGTTGGTGATTTTACTCTGTTACTACCCTCCACTTACTCAAAAAAAGGATGTTTCTACAGGGAATATCTATGAATTTGTAGAAAAGTCCAGTGGTGTGTATGGAATTGAAATTATCATGTTATTGGATTTTCTTCCTTGTAATATAACAGGTTGACATGACCTTAGAAATAATCAAATTAAGGTTGACAAAATCATAAAAACAGTAAAATTTCAGTAAATCAAATTAAAATTAATTTGGGAAAGATAGTTCACAAATTCTTGTCAAGATAATCAAGGGCATGCTGATGGCTTAAGGAAAAGCTCATATGTCAAGCCAGGAGATTTGCTTATATTCCTATACATTTCTTTTAAAAAAATTATTGGGGTGACATTGGTTCAGAAAACCATACAGGTTTCAAGTATACAACTCATCAAAACATCATCTGCACACTTATTGTGTGGCCATTGTCCCACAACAAAGTCTCTTTCCATCCCCATTTTCCCCCACTTTGCGTACCTCCACCTACCTCCAACCCCACTTTCCCTCTGGCTATCACCACACTGTTGTTTGTGTCTATGTGTTATATATACATTTTTTTTGCTTAAACTCTTTACCTTTTTACACTAGGCCTCCTCAACGCCCCTCCCCTCTGAGAACTGTCAGTGTGTTCCATGTATCCATGTTTCTGTTTCCATTTTGTTCATTAGATTCCACATATAAGTGAGATCTTATGGTATTTTCTTCTCTCTGACTGGCTTATTTCACTTAGCATAATAGAGTTTCCTCAAAAAATTAAAAATGGAACTGACTTTTGACCCAGCAATCCTAGTTCTTGGAATATATCTGAAGAAAACCAAAACACTAATTCAAAAGAATATATGCATTCCTATGTTCATTGAAACATGATTTACAATAGCCAAGATCTTGAAACAGCCCAAGTTCCCATCAGTAGATGAGTGGATAAAAAGCTGTGGTACAGCCCGGCTGGTGTAGCTCAGTGGATTGAGCGCGGGCTGGGAACCAGAGGGTCCCGGTTCAATTCCCAGTTGGGGCACATGCCTGGGTTGCGGGTCAGGTCCCCAGTGAGGGCCATGTGAGAGGCAACCATACATTGTTCTTTCCCCCTCCCTTCTCCTCTCTCTGAAAATAAATAAATAAAATCTTTAAAAAAAAGCTGTGGTACATATATATAATGGAATGCTACTTGGCCGTAAAAAAGGAAATCTTACTTTTTGCAACAGCACTAAAGGACCTGTAGATTACTATATTCCTATACATTTCTGTCTTTACTGTAATGACAATATCTCACAATTGCTTCCCTCTGCCCTAGATAAAGCTTCAATAGAGTGTAGCTAAAACATAGGTGCAGCTCTTAAGCAAGAAAACTTTCCTGAAAACTGCATTATAAGGCAACTACAGTTTTCAAGGATTCATGGATTTTTTTAAAAGATTTTTTAAAAATGTATTTTTAGACAGAAGGGAAGAGAGGGAGAAAGGGAGAGAAACATCAATGTGTGGTTGCCTCTCACATGGCCCCCACTGGGGACTTGGCCTGTGACCCAGGCAGGTGCCCTGACTGGAAATCGAACCAGCAACCCTTTGGTTCACAGCCTGCACTCAATCCACTGAGCTACACCAACCAGGGGAATTCATGGATTTTTTTTCAGCTTTAGTGATAGACATACATATGATTCAAATATACATCATCCAACACTTTAAATCCAAGTGGATTCCAGTGGTATCATTTCCTAATAGTTTATCGCTTGTGTTAGGTAGTCAGTATGTATTACCAGTTATTTTTTAAATCTAGTGAGAATTATTAATAATATTTTATTTCAACTGTTAAGTTCAATCTCAAATGTTAGAAAAAACTATTTATTAAAGTATTGGCACTAGCCCCTAATTATATAGTCCTTACTTTTAGGAATGCTTTTGAGTCTCAGATTCTTATCTATAAATTGGGAGTGACACATTCTGACAAAGTTGTTGGGACAATAAAATGTCACAGGGCATTCTACCCGCTAAATACCAAAAGGAGATCCTCAACAAGTGGGGTTCTCCCAAAATGTGTCCCAAGGTGCACCCAACTACCCCCTACTCCCCACTACCAAGGCTATATATCATCCTGTTTTGACACAAGAGCTTTAGAGCCATTTGCTAATGCTTCTGCAGTTCCAGTGCTCGTAAAATGATCCTACAACCAATTTTTCTCAGAAACATTTAAAGATTAGATGCTAGTCAGCCAGTACAAGTTATAAAGTTTGTATGAGATCCAATTTAGTGTTATTTTTTATAATATGACTTCTGAGATTAACCAGATGGGCTCTAAACAGGCAGGCGTATTTTGCCAGTTTTACAGCTACCATCTGTGAGCAAGCACAACAGAATGGAAAGGGTGTCTCTGGGCTTTGACAGTGCCAGGACAACATGCTGAGACCATAGATAGTCACATAATGGAGTGAGAGTTAAGTTACAGTCCCAATGGCTCACCATGGGCTGCTGTGGTGGCACCTGGCCAAGGGGGCTCCTGAGAATCCAGGCTATATGCCACAGTCAACAGTCATGATGGGTGATAACTTACATGCACCCATGTAGGAAAACCTCTCACCAAAGGGCAGCAGGACTAATCAAAGCTGGGCTAGGTATAATCACAGTCCTATTTGTGTATTTTACTTGCTTATTGTTGGATCCCAGTCCTGTTAGCTGAGACCACCTAACCATTACAGGTAGGGGAGCCCCATCTGAATCTGGGGACCAGTCCTGACACCCAGCATACCAAGCCAAAAGCTGTTAGTCTGGACTTGGCCTTATACCTTGGCTGTGGGACTTGTTTACTTGAGCCCAATTCTTTATTCTGGTAACAAATTACACTGGGTCATTTTCCATTTGCCTATCAAGATCCATTTTCTACCCTGCCATTTTCACTGAGCTCTCCGCCCTGAGAGGCAAACCCCTGTGGATTACATCATTTCCTAAGCTTCCGTGTTTTCTGGCTTCTGGGTGGATCCAGCCAATGGGAAGCAACAAAAGATCAGGGTATTGATTCTACTTCCCCTTCCCCTACTCCCTCCCTGCCCGGCCATGGTTTGGCAGCAGCTACACTGCTCTACCTCTTACCATTGCTCTAGCTCCTCTATTGGGCTTAAATAATAACACACACCCACCCCTGCTTCTCTAGACCTAGTGATGGTAAAGTCTCCCCACCCTTTCTAGTCCCTCAGTGCTCCACTGCGCTGACTGGTTCTCTTAACCCTACCCACTCCTCTGTCACTAGTCTCTTCATTAAATCCATATTCCTGATTCCTTTGATTGTGCTATGTATTTCTTGATGTAACCTCATTGGTATAGTGACTTAGCCTATTCTGTCCCCTGAACAGTGCTGAAGGCTTGGTTCTAGCTTGCCGACTAGCTCCCTCTGATTGCTGAATAATGCTAAATTCAGTATTCTCCACTACTGTGCTCCATGTTTTCAAGAGACACCTGCTAGAACTCCCTGATGCCCTGTCCTTCCAATCTCATGTTAGCCTCTGGTTGGCTGACACCTGTGGGGACTTATGCCTCTTTTTGGTCCCTCCCTGCTCACGTCATTCACTTCAATTAATCAAGCCACAAGGAAGTTGTCCTAAATCCCCACCCTTACCACCCATCCCATCCATTAATACTGATGCAAACAGAATTGGTGCTGGATCTAGTACCTAGGCCTGCTTAGCTTTCATCAGCTGAGAAATTGCATTTCATTTTTTAGTAAGATCCTGAGTTCAGGGATAAGATCTTCTTAAGGATAACATACAGCCTGGGAGAAAAGACATCCAAGTTCTAAGTGGTGGCTGGTGCCAGTAAATTCTAGAGAGCTGTTCCTGGCATCTCTGGAAGTTCAGGCAGAGCCAGCATGACCAACTCATATACTGAAGGATGCATTCAGTTTCCCAGTCCCTGGCCTCCACACAGGAGCTCAGCAGGCTTGTTCTCAACACAACTTGAATGTCATCACATCACACTCTGGACTGGGTGACTTTCAAAACCCCATGGATCTTGTTCTAAAGTCCCACATGGGACTTTTTGGCTATGGCAGACTCCCCAAATCTTGGTGATCACCAAAGCTGTAAGTCAGAGGTTTTCTCTGTCCAACTGAGTCTCATGGACCTACATATCTGGTCCAACTCCTCCATGGCCTCTTCTGGCATAATCACTCCCCTGTCAATTCCTGCCACAGCTGCAAGATTAGACAATAACTGAGGAGCAGGGGTGGTAAAGAAACTGTGCCACACTGCCAAGAGCCCAGTTGGTACCAAGAACAATCAACAAGGGCTTCAAGAGTGGTTGGTTGCCAAGCTGTACTACCCAGAATTCCCTTGAGGAAGGAGTTGGCCCAGCTGCTGGAAGTACCCTTCAGAGACTGCTTCTGCTGCAGAGCTGTCTCAGGTGCAAAGAGCTATATTGTCCAAGGTCATACTTCTTCTTAAACCAACTCACAGGGATAAAAAAAACAGGCCATTTTGGCCCAACTCAGGACAACTCTGAAGATCATTCAAGTTCCAGAGCTCCCTGCGGGCTGGAAGGCTGTCTTTGAGCCTGCATTACATCTCAACTTGTCCTTTTGCCTACTCATGTGTCCTTCCTCTCTCTTCCACAGGTACTGATCCCAAGGACACACCCAAATAAACTTTCTGCACATTAGACTCCATCTGCTTCCTGGAGAACCCAACCTGTGACAGGCTCTGACCCAGAGTATTTCAGGATATTAAACATTAACACTGAAGCACACTTACATGGTTCAGGAGATACTATACTTTTCACTACTGATTCTACCGTATGAACTATGCAATATTATGCTCAGCCTATTCAAATCAAATATTTTCACATGGGCTTATAGGCCCATTGGTAACATTCTCAAGCAGCAGCAGGCTTAGGAGTACCAGAGTGCTGCAGAATCTGGAATCTAGTTAAGTCCTCATTATTGGTTAAACTTATTAGGTACCATTTTATACTTTTCTTTTTTTCTTTAACTGGCTGAAAAGAAATGACCCCTTCCAAATGTCCTCCTAAGACTCAACCACTTTGGGCTTGTTCAGCAAATTGATAAGAGAGCCTAAGAGTAAAGCTCTTACTACAAATGAGTAACAAGTGGAAGAGCCTACTGCTGAAGCACAGACCCTTTCTGATTAAACATTTCTGTTCTGTACCTGTTCTAACTCTTATCTTTATGGAGAGAATTGTTGATCTTAGTCTTGGAAGTTGAATATTAAAGGCCCACCCCCTTGACCTGAGGAAGTAAGACATCTCCATTTTATAAAAAAATAAAAATAATAATAGCTAACATTTAAGCCCTTACTATGGAACACGCATTGTGATAAGTGTCTTACATATATAGAATTGATTCTCACAATCACTCTGATGGAAGAATTATTCTTATCTCCATTCTTGAGATGGGAAAACCTGAAAGGTTGAGTAATTTGCACATAATCCACCCCGTTAGTCAATCATCAACCTAAGGATTTGAATTCAGATTCACATTCCAGACTTTCTGCTCTACCTGCCTCCCTAAAGCACCTGAGTTCCAAGGCTCATTAACTTCTAGTTGACAGAGGAGGTAAGAGATGAAATGAGGGAGGGGTGGTTAAAAGGAGAGTGGCTCTCTGAGCTTCCCACACAGTGACTCCTCTTCCAGTATGGCTGGAGATCATTTTGTGGGTTCTTAAATCAATTTCATGGGTCATGAATTACATTCAAAAGAGAAAGAAGAAGAGGAGAAGAGGGAAAAGAAAAGAAAGAGATAAAGAAAGGATGAGAGAAAGGAAAAATCATACTGTACTACATGCAATTAGAATAGTATTGTTTCATAAAACTTTTGTTCCACTATATATGTGCATGCTGGGTTTCTATGAACAAATGGCTTTCTTACTGTGGGTTGTCATACTAAAAATAATTAAATTTCATTCAAACCGAATCAAAATGAGGAAAATAAAAATTAAAGTAATAAGACACCACATCTTTTCAGAGGCAAAAATGTAGAAATAACTTGAATATCTATCAAACAGAAATGGATGAATAAATTATTCTATATCCATACTATACTTGTTAAAGAATGGCTTGGGTCTATACATACCAGAGAAATTCCCCATGATTTACTATTCAGTAAGAAAAACACACTGTAGATAAAATGCATGTGGTATTATTTTATCTTAGTACAATAGATGATGAAACCCCCAACATACACATAAACATTCGGGTGGTGGATTGGGTGGAAAGAAAAAGGAGAGAAGTAGAAAGTAAAGAAAAGAACAACAAAGGTAGTTGCTAACTAGCAAAAATAAGTACGTGTATAATTTAGGATCCCATGGGAAACAGAGGACATATGCAAACTATGCAGTTGAGAAGAGTTTAATAAAGTGTCTATCTACAAAACTGTTGGAAGTGTTTAAGGAAACCAACAGGAGATCCTACATCCCTCAGGAACTGTAGCAGCAGAGTGTCATTACTACTACTTGTGGTTGAAGGGTCTACATAAGGGTAGTTATCAGAACTTGAAGTGGGCAGCTATAAGGAGATAATCTCTAGACAGGCGCTATGGACCTTGGTAGAGGGAGGAAGTCAATCTATTGTGACTGGCAGGGAGGGAAATGATTTCTTTCTCCTACCACCCTCCATTCTCCTGCTGTTGCATTCCATTAGCCAACCCAACTGGAAGCAAGAGGGCTCAAGCCCCTATGATGCAGCCCACAAAGGTCAGCTGCCTGGGATTCAGAGCAAGAATAGAAGGGCTGGAGAAAAGTCCTATTGGGACAAATGGATGATATCCAAAACAGAAGACTGTAACATTAAATGAAAGGTAGGATATAAACTCCATCTATCATTTTTATATGCAGAAATTAAATATTTACATGGATAAAAATTAAATGGATATCAAATGACAGTATTAATTTTTTGTGATGGTGTCTTGAATTTTAGTTAATTAAATCCAATATCTTTGATAATAATTACGAGATCTGTTTGGAAAAAGTCCAGCCATTGTTAATATAATGAGAATGGTTTGTGCAACATCGATGTAACCTGGCAGCCAAGGAGAGTGGATTGGAATGTGAATGTGTGAACAATGATGGCTTAACTGTACTAGCTGGTGGGAGTGGTAGACACCACTGAGTGAGCATGTGTACTGTGTGGCCATCACATTCAAAATGATTGAATGAGTAGAGCAATAAATCTGCATCGAATTTTGCATTCAGCTTGAACATTCTTTGGCGGAAACTACTCAGATGATTCAGAAGGCTGCGGTTACGTGCAACTGGTGACTGGCAGCTTCATCACGACAACATGCCCACTCATGCATCACATTTCGTGCAGTTTTTTGGCAAAACATCAAATTACCCAGGTAACTCAGCCCCTCTACAGCCCAGATTTGGCACCCTGAGATTTCTGGCTTTTCCCAAAACTAAAATCACCTTTGACAGGGAAAAGATTTCAGACTGTCGATGAGATTTAGGAAAATATCACAGGGCAGCTGATGGCAATTGGGAGAACTGTGTGAAGTCCCAAGGTGCCTACTTTGAAGAAGACTGAGGCGTCATTGTCCTATGTACAGTGTTTCTTGTATCTTCTTCAATAAATTCTTTTTCACAGTACATGGTTGGATACCTTCTGGACAGACCTTATATACTTGAAAGATTTTATTTTTTATTTGCAGGTAAACAGATCTGAGTTAAACTTCTGACTCTATCAGACCCTTGCTGTTTCTCTAACTTCCTCATCTCTAAAATGGGAATGCTAAAATACCTACATCATAGGATTGCTATGCTCAGCACAGAGCATAGAACCTGCTGAGAGTTGATACTTAATCATGTTTGTCTGAGAATAAAATTTATAAATGAGCAAGTTAAGAAAGTGATGAAGCCAGAATTCACCCCCAGTTATGTTTGACTCCAAAGGCCATCACTGTCTCCCAATCATCTGGAAGTTCTAAGGCTGCCTGACACTCCAGAGTAGCTGCATGCCTGAGGGAACTCCCCAGGGGCACTTGACCAGTTCAGGCCAGAATGAGCTGGTCAGCAGAGACCAGGAAGAATAAATGCCTCCTTTCTGGGAGTATTAAACATATGACATTTGCTTTATCAAGGGACTTTCCCAAGAAAATCAATTTCTGGAGCATGTTAAAATATAAACAAACCACCACCCACCCACTCACTCCTTAAAGACAATTGGTCCAAAGAGATCTTAGAGAATTCAGACAATTCCACAATGTTGAGAGCACCATCTGATCACATGAACTTTGTTTTCCCTAACAAAGCATTTTTCTACTAAATTTTTATTTTAATTTTGGCTCCACTGTGAAATGTGCATCCCCATACTGTATTGTTTGACCAAGGCAAACCTGTATGCACAGCCACAGATACACTGTGAAATTAACATAGTCACCATTTGAGATTTGCTCTTGTGGCTCATGATGATGTTACCAGAATCCCTTGATAACAATGTTTTTATCTATTTATAACTGTAAACTATTATCCTATCTTCCATGTAATTGGATGTGACTGAGGTTAAAAAAAAATTCAGCTGCATAAGAAAAGCCATGGTCTTATAGAACAGATGTTCACTCAGCATGGAAGTGAATTAGCCTTTAACACAAATACCCAGAAATACATAAGTGCTCTTTCCAAAAGCACTGATGTTAATACTTTACATGAAAACAATAACTTTAAGATAAATAATATTAGAAATGCAAGAAAGGTACCACAGCTGCTTTTTAAAATAGGTGTTAATTTTACCTCTTTCAAGGGTGATACTTTTATTAATTCAGGCAACCGATTTGTTCTCCAGTTCAGGGCAGAGAAAAATGACTCATAATTGATTTGTTTTTCACTGTCTTCAAACCTGAAAACATAATTATAGCATATGATTTGATTCAATCTGCAGAATTCAGGACCAAAATGTCAGATTAAATGCTACCATGAAAACATAATATCAGGGATGCTTTAATACCTGATATTTTTCTAATTTATTATTAGTTGATTATCTGTTTCCAACCCTTCAGAACATAAACTCTTTGTGAGCAGAGATCTCACACACCTAATTCACCAAAGTATCCTCAGTACCTAGATCAATGCTGGCACTTAGAAAGTTTTCAATAAATATTTGTTGCAGTTGCCACAGAAACAAATTAGTTTATTCAGGAACTAAGACTATTGCTATATTTTGCTAATAATGTTTGAAGGTCTTTTAGTTAAAAATCGTTGATAGTATATTTCAGTAAAATTAAATGTCCTTATAGTTCTTAAATTATATGCCTTTTAAATCTTTAAGACAAGCCTGGATTCATTTTGTCTAGTATATTTTTAGGAAATAATAAAAGGCATCTTTATCATTTATTACAGTGGTCCCCAGCCTTTTTGGCACCAGGGACCAGTTTCGTGGAAGACAAGTTTTGCACAGATGGAGAGCAGGGAGTGATGGTTTCAGTATGATTCAAGAGCATTACATTCAAGCTCTCTTCCTACTGTGCGGTCCATTTCCTAACAGGCCCAGATTGGTACCAGTCCACAACCCAGCTCAGAGGCTGGGAATCCCTCATTTATTATGTAGCCTTTAAAAAGGGTTATTTAGATCCACATATTCTATCATAAAAATGTTTGTAATATGTTGTTGAGCAGAAATGAGGTTATAAAATAAAATAGCATGTAGAGTTATGCTCTCACTTTAGGTTTATACTTACATAAAAATGCATTGAAAAAATCTAGTAACAATACATTGAAATATTAATAGTTATCTCTGACAAGAGAGATTATAATTTTTGTTTTTCCTTTAGGCTTTCCTGTATCATCTGAATGGTTTTAAATTTATAATCAGAAAAAATATATGCTCATTTTCATTTTAAAATGATTATACTGTACCATAAAACTATAGTTCAAAAAATAGTGAATCTATTTGACTACTATTTCTTAATTATGGACATTGGCATGAATTCGAGAGCCTGTCTCTCAGGCCGAGGGGTCCCTACTCCTCCAAAGCCTCATGGTCCAGAGAGAGAGAGAGAGAGAGAGGACCACGTGGCTTTGGGTGGCTCCTTTTGCCACGCGGCCTAGGAAGCAGGAGAGACTTGCCTGGAAGAAAAGGGGTGAAAGGATTCTTGTTGGTGGGCCATGAGAAGGGGCCAGATGATTTTGGATTAACTGGATATTGTGGTGGTGACACAGCGGATGGTGTCGAAACTGAGGGTCTGCCTGAATCACGGACTTCTACTTCTTTTCCTGAGACATGGTACCCTGGACTGGGCAGAGGTGAGAAGGAAGGACTGCGTGCATTTGTGGTATTCTAGAGAACGGGTATTCCAAAGAACTTTAGTATTTTAAAGGAGACCTTAAGTCATTACTCCAAGCCTGTATAACCTGTAAATAATTCCTTTCCTTTTCACCAGTCTCTGGCATTGACAGACGTCTTTCCTTTGGTGGCGAGCATAACGAACCCGGTGCGGGGTTGGGGTATCGTTGGGTGTCCCCAGCCCTGCTCTGTAACAGTTTTCCTTAAGTTTTAGCCATTAAGACCCAGTAATGTCAACACAATTGCTATAATGACCTAAACACTAACTATTTCTTTGTGTTACACCTCAAAATACCACTTATTCCAAATTTGACCATATTCTGTCAATTTTTAAAGCTAAATATATACTGTCCACATAACACCATATTTTGAAGGAAAAGACAAATGTGGTCAGTAATGCATTGTTCCATGTGCCCTTCCCCAGGCTTCTGCCTTTCTCTCAGAATATCCAATTCAACATGCCCTCCCAAGCAGCAAATGAGGTACACAAGTTACTACTGAAATGATGAGCAAAGGATAATTATAAGAAAACTCAGTGATGATAAAAGTAGGAAAACAACATACTTATAATTACTCAAAAGATTTCTCTTTTCTTAAAATATTAAGACAATAGTAGCCATATTTATAAATAAAAATTAGCAGCAATAAATGAGATGTTACAAGATATCATATAAACTCATCAATCTAAACAAGAGAGAATAAACAGAATGATCAGAAGAGGGGAAAGGGAATTTGGTAATACTTTTCTGTACATTTTCTTTGGCCAAGGATTCTGGAATACAACTCCAATATGCTGCCCCCTATCACTGTCTATCCTGTGAATTTTGGCTCATTTCACTTGTCATTTGAACTCCTTGAAAGAACATGCTCTGTTTATGGAAATATTTGTAGCCAAAATGCAGGACCATTATGTCTTTTATTTTGTGTGTGTTTTGGGAGAAGAACTAAAACTCAATCAATTAAAGATGTTTTGTAAGAAACCTTCCTTTGTATGGAGACTTTGAAGAAAAGTATTCTCTAATACTCTGATTAGGAGCTGAGGTCAGAGAATATCATGAAGGGCCTTCAACTTTCATACTGAGGAAAACTAAGAACCACTGGAGCACATTGTACAGAGCTGTAATGGGGTCTAAGTTCTATTTTCTAAAGATCACTCTGATGATATAGTGAAAACAGAATGTAGGAGCAAGGCCAAAGTGGCACGAGCAATTAATATTCTTTTGCAGATGACAGATAGCGGCAGCTTAAATGATGCTGGTGGCAGCAGGGAGCAGTGAGAAGTGGTCAATTTGAAATATATTTTGAGTGTAGCATTGCTTCTCGGCCTTTTGGCTAAGATCAAGTGTATTTTGAGTGTAGGATTTCCTGAAAGATTTTACATAATATGTAAGAGAGTGGGAGAGAATAGACTAAGGACAACTCCAAGTGTTTTGCTTGAAGAACTGAAAAAAAAAATAGAGCTGCCCTGAGATAGGAAAGACTGCAAGGGCTACAGATTGGGAGAAAAGATTAGGAGTTTGTCTTCAGATATGTTACGTTTTGATGGGAAGTGAGCAGTTGGGTATATGAATCTGAAGTTGAGGGAGGTTGAAGTTGAAGATAGAAATGTCATTAGCATATACAGTATTTAAAGACACCAGACTGGGAGACTGGATGAGATCACCAATACAATATGCTTCTCTATCTGTTCTTACTGCATAGGATTTAATTATCAGTAAATTCCTATTGTATCAATTACAGGAGGCACTTATTTAATCCTAGAGGTTTCATAAGTATAATATCTCAGTAATTTGGGAACCAGTCAAGAGACTACCATACAGATCTAGGATCACACCAAACTTCCCCCTCTTATACAATCCACTAACCATTTCTGTAGGTTCTACCACAAGGCTCATCCCTGTTTCCTGTACTATTCACTAATTCCAAGTCACCATCATTTCTCACCTGGATTACAGTAATAGCTTCATATATTGGCCTTGCTGTTTCTACTCTTACCTTGCTGCAGACCATCCTCCACCAGAATGATCTTTCTAAAATATAGATTGCATCAATGACTTCCTTGATTGCAACTTTCCGATGGCTTTGCAATCCACTTAGAACACAAGCTGAATTTCTTAACAGGGCTTCTAAGAACCTCCATAATCTGGCCACTGCTGCCCTCTCTGATCTCATCTGAAAACTCTCTCCCTCTTCACAATGTTCCATGTACAGTATCGTCTTCTTGTTCTCTAAACATACCAAAATTGTTTCCAGAAATGCAAGGCATTGGCACTTTCTGGTCCCTTTGTCTGGAAAGTCTCAAGTAAAAGTTTGCTTCCTCCAGAAGGTCTTCCTGAAGTTCTTCTTATCTGATCCCTGTGCCTGAACCTGCATCTTCCCTGGATGACGGCATTGGAACTTTAAAAAAAATTCTGGAAGCCACCACTGGAAGGTCCTATTATCATACCTTATTACCAATAAGCATGATATTTATTAATGCTTACCTGTTACTCCTTGGCCCCCAGCCATCGTCCCTGCTCAAATTATGTTATGTCAGACTAAACAAATCTAACAATTTATCCATTTCAAATGATATTTGGGCAAGGTATTCCCAAATAAAATGATGTTTAGGAAGGCTCAAAAGCTGTAAATTAAAGTGTATATAGCTCAGACCTAATGTATAAAATCTTTCTGAAGAAAAATGTTTAAAAGATTTAATCTTTCCAAAGTTGCATAGCCAGGCCTCAGGGAAGAGTTGAGCTTATGTGGTATAATATTCCAAGTTTTTCTTTTCAGTTCTGTCTTAGAGGATCTCCATGGATATGGAAATCCCTCCAAAAGGAGCAAGGGAGAAAAGAACAAAGAATATTTCAATCAGAAGGGATAAAACTAGTCAATGTTTCTTGGGAAAAATTCTTTGCTCTTGGGAAGTGAATAGAGCTGCAGTAAATCATGATGCATTGATCACAAATATTTTTAAATAAATTTTTATTTTATTTTTATTTTAAAATTCAGTGTTTTACATAAAAGCTTAATCTTTAGTTAAACTGATAACATAATTGAATTTTCCCCCACCATGATCACAAATATTTATCTCCCTTTCCCACAAAAATCTCACCAAAATGACATTAAAGAAATAAAAATAGGTAATAACCCACAATGACAAAGACAGATGAAAAAATCCACAATAAAGCAGACCAAGGATTGGTGATCTGACTTGGCAGAGCTAAGGAAGGAAAGCTGAACTCTAAATGTCTATGGCAGAGGCAAGGGGTACTAAGAGATTAGCCAATGTGGCTCACAAAATTGAAAGGCTCAGCAATTAGATTCTGGGTGCCAATGAAAGCAGAGATAAGGTGTGGGACTGAAAATGAGGACTGTTTGAAAGTATAAATAAAGCTAGAGCAGCTGGAGACCAAGCATCTTTTCTTCTACACAGTACTCTTTGTAGGGAAGTGAGGCTTGTTCTCCAGAGAAATTAAACTAAAGAAGCTTCAGGCTTGTGGAGATGAAGCATAATGGAGAGCAGAGGGTAGCATTACACATTGAACTGGGGCTTCTCAGCCCCCATCCTTCCCCTTTCCTATTTCCAGAACACCAGTGGCCATACTTAAATTCTCCTCCTTTTCCCATCCTCTACTTAAATTCTCCTCCTTTTCCCATCCTCTACTCAGCAGGAAAAGATAGGATTCTTCTTTCAATATTTTAAATGGTCCCAGAAAGATCTCCAGATTCCAGTTTCTGGCAATTACCTAATGAAAATAAGGGCTATGAGATGACTTGTGCAAGTGAAACCTACCAATCAACAAGGTCCACCCCAAAAAGCTTCCAACATTAAGGACAGAAGCCAAAACAACAACCTAGAAAAAAAGACAACTCAGATAGCAGAGGAAAAGATACGAGATAAGAGGATATATTACATTCATTAAAAAAGAACAGAGGATTACAAAAAAAGGAAATTCAGACCAAAATGTGCTCTTGGAATCAAATATATGATAGCACTCAACAGAAGCAGTAAAAAGGGTGGAATATAAAGCTGAGGAGTTCCCTTAGTAAGTACACCATAGTGACAAGAGGAAATTGGGGAGAGAAAAGATCTCAATTCAGGATATCCAAAATCTTAATGATAGGAGTTCTCACAAAAGAAAAATGAAAATGGAGGAGAGGAGATTATTAAAAATTAATGGACAATTTATCAGAACCAAAGGATAGCATCTCAAGACACAGTGAATTTACACACACACACACACACACACACACATACACCATAAAGCCCTATCCAGAGCACCAGGAATAAAGAGCCTAACAGCATTCATAAAGAACAACCATAGTGGGAACCAATATTATGTCAAATTCCTAAGGATCATAACAGAAGTTAATAATACTATCTAAAAATGAAAAATGGGGCATAGATGGAGGTGGGGAAGTGGGGAGGGAAAGACACTTTGCTTGGGATGATGGGTGCATGATGCAGTGTGCAGATGATATTTTATTGAGTTGTACACTTGAAACCTATATGGCTTTGTAAACCAATGTCACCCCAATAAAAAAGACCTTAAATTATGTGTAGATTATCAGAAAGAGTTATTAATAGGCATATTAATAGGTTACAATTTCATCAACATTTTTCAAACTATGAAGCAAAGAAAACTTTTTAATCCTAAATACATCCACTTAAATGTAATACCTATATTAATTATAATTTATGTTCATCTATTTGCTGAAGGAATTTATTTTACAGAATAAATATATTTTCATTTGCAATAATAAATAAATATAAAAATACAGAAACAGTAGTATGTGCATGGTATTTACTGTCTGCAATAAAAGCTAGAAGGGCTGAAAGTGGATGTTTCTTGTGAATGGGGTCTGGGAGCTGGGGAGGGATGGGGCTGGAAAGTGTTATTGGTAGAATAAGTTTTTTAAGAATGATTTGATTATTTTTTACTAAGAATATGTATCAGTTTGATATAAATAAAAACTTTAAAAGTGTAAAAAGCAGATGAGAGACCTTGAAACATGCTTTTCAAGGTAGTAAACTTATACAAGTCAGACTTGGAAAGGAAGGAACACCACAAGTTGGGAGCATGATGATTAATTATTCTCCTAGTCTTCCTCCCTGCTCCAAAATTCTGCACATAGCTTCCTCCCATGGACCACAGATATGGTGAGATTTTTCATGGCCTTGTTATTATGATACATACTATATATAATATATGCTATTGTTAGATGAGGTTGTGTGAGAGAGAAGACTAGGACCAAATTCTAAAAAATAAGGAGATGAGAGGAAATGGTTCAGAGATGGAGAAAGGTTTGACTTATTAGGAGAGTGGGAATAAGTAGGTCAGTGCCTCCATTTACCCACCATGGAGTTCTCCCTGCCTCATGACTACAAGTCATCATTTGCCAAATCCTACCTATCCTTTCAAATTATGAATCATATACAAAATGTGCCTCCTTACTTCATGGTCATTCTGTGCTTCTGATGAAAAATGCTAGCATCCTGATTCTCCACCTGAATCTCCCACTTGCTCCTTTCCAACATTTGGCTCTTGCTAAGACTGTGATCTATGGTCAAAGAACAGCGATTTGCCACTCTGGAGGAAACTATCTTGAAAAGGCTATGCAGACAATTCTAAAAAGAGCTTTCTATGGCAATATTGTTGAAATCAGTGCACAGAGTTCCAGGGTAATTGCCCTAAAGGGCAACACTAATTCTGTTTTTTAAGTGTTTCTATGCTTGTTAAAAAGTCAGCCTCCATACTTCAAATTCCCAGCTCATAGTACTAAAGCCTTTTCCTAAAATCTCCATCAATTCCTCTTTCCTTTTGATACTTGAACAAGCCACCAGTCCCGTCCCTACACAAACTGAGGGACATGATTATGGATGAAGAGGGAGGGAAGGCAATTTCTCTGGATCATCTCTAGAAAATAATGACCTCCAAGTATGCTTCCCAATGTTTTTCTAGGTGTGAGTCTAACGCGTCATTTGACAGCTGCTCTTGCACCCCCTTCCAAAAATGATGAATGGCTTGAAAACTGCAGAAGCCATCCATCTCCTTGCCATAGGGAATAATGCTGATCTGCTTTATTTCCACCATCTGTGGAGGGAAAAGGTGCAGCAGCAGCTGTATTTTGCTGAAGACTAATATGGGTTCCCCACCGCTGCAAAGGCCTTCTCATAACTTAGGGGAATGGGTTTGCTGCATGAACAGGGCTGGAAGAAAGGGAGGGTAATGAAGACACATTTTGGATTCATTTAACTGTGTTTGGTTTCAGTTCCTTACCCAGAAAACCCAGAGGTGTACACTGAAACACCTGGTGAGATTCTTAAAAACCAGGCACTTAAGAAAAAAGTGGAACACTGGGCAACTGCACCATAGTGACGCAAACATGTAGAGTTGGCAAAACGGCGTTGCCGAAGTCGCCAATGAGTACCTCTGGTTATCTCAAATAGCCAGGCCCCTAAATTCCAATTGTGATACCAGCACAGACTGCCTCAGTGAGGTGGATCACAGCTGCCAAGTACAGACCATGCACACAATCAATGTTCTGTTGGTCCACGTGGGTTTGAATTTTCAAAAAATTCTTAAACTACAAATAACCTTATATTTGAAAAGGTAGAAAGCATGAGAGGGTGGGAGAGAGAGAGGGAGAAAGGAGAGAGAGTGATGGGGCCTCCTCTCTGGAAACTTCTCAGTGTACCAAACACTGAAACAGTAGATGCCACATGGCTCAGCCCTTGCCCCTCAGCTTTACTGCCAGGTATTGTTGGGTGAAATCATGTGAGCCCAAAGCATGCCTCTAGAATGGTGGCAGGGGGCAAGGCTGGGTAGAATATAATGAGATAATTTTAAAGCCCTGTTAACTTTTTCCATTTTAACTGATATTTCTGTATGAGGCACCAGCTCTCTTGGGAGGCCAATTCTAAGGCATTCCACGGAGCCCAAAACCAGCTGTAAAAGACTAGCTTGGGGCAGAGCTGCTGTGGAAAGGGTTGCACTTGAATTTCCAACTATTCCAAGTCTCAATTCAGAAAGCTGTAATTAGGGGAAGAGCCTGACTCTTTACTCCCCACTCCCACAGGAACACAGAATAGAATGACCTCAGAATAGTCCTACCAGTTATAGTTTAAGAACAAAAAATTTTTTATTAGTACTGAGGAAATATCAATATCCAAGTGAAGGCTCAGAGGGGTTGAATCAATTTACAAGGTTCACATGGGAAGGAGGCAGTAGAGCTGCACTCAGATGCAGGTCTGGTAGAAATGAAGCCTGATCTCCCCACTCCCATGTCCAATATATAGCATAGGACAAGTCTCTGAGGTTACTAACATGAATGGGACATAGTCCCTACCCCTAGGAGCTCAGATAGGGACAAAGATTTGGGTATATAAGGGAGCTGTCATTCTAATTCCATTGCATATTAATCTTGGCCTGAAGCATGCTTGTTCACTGAGAGAGCCTCCTTATATCTCAATGTTTGTGTTTATGAAATGAGGAATCATATCTACCATCAACTAAAATATTCCTTTTAATATGCTCAAAGATTTACAAAATATTCTAGGGCTCTTGGCACTACAGAGTGTTACTCCTGTTATTAATGGATAATAGGTACCACTACATAGACATTTAAGTCTGATGCTCTGTGCATTAGTAAAATGACTTCATTCTGTAAGTAAAGTGACCTCATATCAGCTACCACAGCACAAACTGATGGGGTCTGGGGTATCTGGATGTGGAAATATTTTGAAGTCTTGACTCCAGCTTGAGTTGTGTTAATAAGGAAAATACTTAATCATGAGAAAAATGGAAATAGAGTAGAGGGGAAATCTTAGTACCAAAACACAGGGTCTGGAGAAACACATGGGTAATAATTACTGAGTGTAAGAAAGCATCCAAACCTTTAGCCATATTGTTTTTGGTCTCCTGATATAAATTTAGGGCTATACAGCTGTTCAACTGCTGCCCAATTCTGTCCCAAGGCAGGTAAAACTGCCCCTGGGCAGAGTATGCATTGAACCAAATCAACAAACTCCATGCCTGCCTCCCACAAGAGACTTTAGATGTCAGAGGGGGTCTGGCTTAGCATGCCACAGGAGGGTTATGCAAAAAGAGAGTCTGGTCAAGGCTCTGGAAAGCCCTGTGGAGTCTATGGGGAACAATAAGAATTCAGAATATAAATGCAAGCTGCAGGCTGATGGGCCCATTAGGAATTAGGGCAGTCTTTGGAAAGGAATCTGTGGAGATGATGCAAAACACAAAGCATGTGACCCAAATCGTGGCAGGGCATATTGGAAGGAGAGGGGAATGGGAATGAGACATTTTCTAATCTGATTAGTCTGAAGTTTCCCCTGAGTGTTGAGAAGGGTCACTGCACAATTAGAGGCAAAGTTATACTGAACATGGTTGGCTTAGTGGCTCAGAGGAATGACCTCCCTGAAGCTAAGCTGGGCTCAGAGACAGATGTGTTCTGAGACTGGGATGACTTCGAAGTAAGTTGTGGAATAGTCTTTCTGTGTTTAATGTCAAATTGTATAGGCAAAGACAAAACAGTTTGCTGAGAGAATGAGAGAAAGGTAACTTGGTGGCCCCAGTATTGGATAAGAAACATCTAGGTCCTCCAGAGGCCATGCTCCCACATTCTGGACTTTCCAGGACAGTTCATCCTCGAGGCTATCAAGAGATAATCTAATAAACATCCACAACTTCCTGACTACAAGACAGCTTAATATGTGAAAGGCATTCAGATCCAGTTTAAACAAGGCTTCCTCTATGTAGAAGGACACAGGTTTCTTCCAGTTCATTTCTAAGTCAGAGTGTGTGGTCTATGGAACCTGACTTAAACTTCTCTCTTAGTTTCCAATCAATACTTAGAATCAGGGGTAGTGCTACATAATTTACACATATTACCTCAGGCCACGTTCAGAACCACTGGGAAATAGTCATTGTACAAGATCTAACAACTATAAGTAGATTCAAGATGCAACACCACATTGTTTATAGGCAGTAAATCAAACAGGTTAGAAGTAGGTGTCTGCATCTGAATAGATCAAACATCAAGGCACAAATCTTCATTACAAGGTGAGGGACAAAAGGAGAAACACAGTGCTGTGAGAATCCTTAGGAGGAGATAATCACTGCCAGCCAAGCAAGTCCAGGGGGGCTTCATGGATGTGGTGCTACTTGAAATGAGTTTTAAAGGAAAAACAAGCTTTCAGCAGGTGAAAAAGAAGGAAGCTATTTTCTACCGAAAAAATTTGTAAGAGAAAAGGCAAAAAAGTGGGAAGGCAGGAGGTATCTGTATGAAAGGCTCACTGGCCTATTAGCTTTGACTATTGGGAATGGGAAAGGGAGCTTTGAGAATGTGTTAACTGTGAAAAACCCCAACTCCCAGGCCTACCTACTTCATCTCAGGTCCTTTACACCAGGATAACCTAGTTATTCTTCACCCTGCTACTAGCAAGTAAAAGCAAATAAAGCTGATAGTCCAGAAAATAATTCCACATCAATCTAATGCATGCCCACATCCAAGTGGACTGGCCCTCTTCTTGATTACCCTCCTGACACTTTGGATCCTAGATTTTCCCACATGGGATTTAGTTTTATCTGTTCTTTCCCTTTCATTTTGTCTCAGATAAGAACTCCCTACTCTAGTCCCTGTTTGAGAACAATGCTCCAACTGACAACTCTAAGCTCCATGATCAAGAAAAAGAGTTCAAAGCTAAGGAGTTTCATCTTTCTTTGAGAGCAAAGAGATGGTACAGAAGGTGTGTGAGTAAGAGTTACATTATGGTATTTTTGCTCTTAGCTGCTTGATTTTAAAATTAAGAGACTTGTGGAAGAAAGAACAATGCAGAGACACTGAAAAAGTCAAGAGGAAATGTGGGTCAGAATAAGAGGGAGGATAGTGGGAATAGAGAGAAGAGAACGAGCATTTAAGCAGTAGGAACTGTCAACATATTCTAATCGACTGCCTATTTAGACAATAATTCAAAATGGTTAGAAGAAGGGGGTGTGCAGTTAAAAAGTCCAGGAGTTAAATCACAGATCTTCTTCTAGACTATGTGACATTGGGAAAAATACCCCACCTCTTTAAACCTCAGCATCCTTATGTAAAATAGGAGGATAATAGTACTGACCTCACCACATTTTCCTCACAAACTACTGGGTTGGCCAAAAAGTCTGTTTAGTTTTTTCCCATAAAATAAAAGGCACATTTTCATTTTTACTAGTAACTTTATTGATTTGGATATTTTGAGCATGTCGGCTATCTCCCACATGGTAAAATGTTGATCATTCTCAATTAATGTCTCGATTTGATCGCTATCAACTTCAACTGGTCTACTTGACCATGGAGTATCATCCAGAGAGAAATCTCCAGCACGAAACTTCACAAACCACTTTTGAAACATTCAATCAGTCACAGCACCTTCTCCATACACTGCACAAATCTGTATTTTGTATTTCAGTTGCATTTTTACCTTTCTTGAAATAATAAAGTATAATATGCTGAAAATGTTGTGTATTTTCTTCCATCTTCAATATTAAAATGGCTACACAAAAACTGACCAATTTGGATCAGTTTTTTTAAAATGCCCACTGATATAAAAGCTGTCACAACACAATCTAACGAAATTGTTTCAAATGAAGTTCAAGAAAACTAAGTGCTATTACAGCCATCTTACAGAAAAAAAGCAACTGAATTTTTGGCTAACCCAATAAATGAGATAATGCATTCAAATCAATGATAACAATGCCTAGCACACAGACCAAAATGTCATAGCTGTCAAGATAAGTATTACATCAGAGGAGAGGATAGAGTAATGCCATAGAAGGCATAAAATATGACTAGAGTCTAGATGGTTAGAGGGTGGTGCCAGGAAGTCAAATGTTTGGTTCAACAGGAAAAACGATTTGTTTTAGAAAGCAGTTCACCATACTTTCCTTTTGTGACATATGTCCTCTTATGGCAGGTTTTAGCCACCAGGAACTACCTTTTTCAAAAAATATGCCTGGGGAAAACTCAAGATGGCAGTGGTGTAGCTGGAAGCTACACTAACCTCCTCCCAGTACCAATCTGGAATTATAACTAAATGATAGAAAAATCATCCTGAATAACCAACTGAACAGTAGCTGGAGAGAAGCCTTATAACCAAGGACATATGGAAGCATGCACATCACCACAACAAGACTGGTAGGAAGTACGGAGGCACAAAAGCGCTGGCTGGGCTCCCATAGGGGGCAGCTGAAGTTCTGGAGGAGTATTTCAATGGCCTGAGGGGGAGTTCCCTCTGAGAAGTATGGGCTCTAAACCCCAAGTTGAGCTCCCCAGCCTACAGCATCAGAGCCAGAAAGGAACCCAGACAACATCCAGATGTGAAAAGCAGTGAGATTTCTGTCTTCCAGGGAGAGAGGGCTGGAGACACAGAGCCTCTTGAGGGGCCAACTCACAAAATCTCATTTGCAGCCACTTACCTGGGCTTCACATGAGTGAGGGCAGAGTGGACTAGAGACACTTGAGGACAATCTGAGGTTAGTGGCTCTGGGGAGAGATCTGAAGGAACAGCTGCCAGAATCCTTGTGCTGAGTCATTCCCCATTAATGCAGGAGCTATCTTTCTCAGGTAGCGATCTCCTTTCTGAATGGAATCAGCCTGAGAGAAGCAAGAATCCCACCCTGTGAAGCATAAGCCAGGTTGCTGAGTACAGCTGGAACCTATTTCAGTGTTTGAGTCTAACAGTAAATGTGGATCTCTGGGAGCTCTAAGACTAGGGCTGACCATCCCCCAGGCCTGGTGCTGGTAAAAGCTGGCCTTGGTGTGCAGCCTGGTTCTGTCTGTACACACCCAGGGCCGGAAGAGTGAGCCACATTCAGTGGGTCACTAATAGGTCCAAATGGGTTGTCCAGGGCCAGTCACAGGCAGCATCTGACATAGGGCTGCACCAGAGTTTTGCAAATCTACTTAGTACATAGAAAAAAATACAAAGGGGCAGCCAAAATGAGAAGACAAAGAAACAGACCCCAAATGAAAGAACAAGAGAATGCTCCAGAAAAAAGAACTAAATGAAATGGAGGCAAGCAATTTATCAAATAGAGTTTAGAGTAATGATTATAAGAACACTCGATAGCATGAGAAAAGATATAGAAACCAAAAAGAAGGATCAGTCAGAAATAAAGAATGTAATATCTGAAATAAATAATACACTGGAAAGAATAAACAGTAGGTTAAATGAAGCAGAGGATCAAACAGCGATTTGGAAGACAAGGTAGAAAAAAAGCCCAAGCAGAGAAGCAAAAAAGAAAACAATTTTTAAAAAATGAGGAGATTTTAAGGAACCTTTGGGACAACATGAAGCAAAACAACATCCACATCATGGGAATACCAGAAGGATATGATGGGGGAGCAAAGGATAGAAAACCTACATGAAGAAATAATAACCCAAATTCCCCTAATCTGGTGAAGGAAAAAGACACACAAGTCCAGGAAACACAGAGTCCTAAACCAGGTGGACCCAAAGAAGCCTACACTGACACACATCATAAGTAAAAGGGCAAAGTTTAAAGACAAGAAGAGAATCCTAAAAGCCTGGTGAAAAACAGGTAGTTACCAACAAGGGAGCTCCAATTATACTGTCATCTGATTTCTCAACAGAAACATTTCAGGCCAGAAGGGACTGGTGTTAAATATTCAAGGCGATGAAAAGCAAAGACCTACAACCAAGGCTACTTTACCCAGCAAGGCTATCATTTAAAACTGAAAGAGAAATAGCAAGCTTCTTAGACAAGAAAAAGGTAAAGGAGTTTGTTAACACCAAACCATTACTAAAGGAGGAGGAGGAGGAGGAGGATAACTGAATGGATACATAGGGTATACAATACTCAGCAGAGATCTGGGGCTCACATGCGCATGCATGCAGGAGCAGCAGCTCTGCTAACAGAGAATTCAGAGGGACACAGTCACACTGAAGGGACTATGGGTCCCACAAAGGACTACTGGCTAGCAGGGGACTGTTCACAATGGAGAACTTGGGCCTGATCCTCTTATGAGAGAGTGGCAGTTTGGGGTCTGGAAGACAAAGGCTGAATACCTGAGATTCGCTGGAGCTAGCCAGATCCCCTCAGAGACAGGAGAGCCCAACCCCCACCCGTAGGATTACATGATCTGCAGATCAGTGAGGCCACACTCAGGAACATCCCGCTGGGTACATTTCCACAGGGGAAAGAATAAAAAGCTCTGAAAGGGCCCTTAACTAGACAATACAAGCTACAGTGTTCCTTGGGCCCTGATCCACCAAACTCAGTAGAGCAAAGAGAATAGATACAGGCACAACAAGGGGGTTTCAGTGTCCTACCCAGCCTTGGCATCTAGACAGAGTTGCTACTTGCACCAAGCAGGAAGCAGCTGCCTCTTTTACAAAGATTGGCTCCTCACAGGAAATGGACAGCTAATTCACCAAATACCATACATTATTGGAAAGAACTTGGGACAGAACAAGATGTGTGGTGAGGGGATGGGGAAACACTCCCACCATTTTCACTGAAGACTAAGTAGTGCAGTCCTGGGGTGACCCAGGGTTCCCTCCCACTGACTGCAACAGAGATCCCCTCTGGAGACAGGTGTAGAAGGTACTGGCAGTCCTCTTGGGTCATTGAAGGAACCACTACTGGACCCAAGGCTGATGGAAAGCTGGCAGGGCAGAACAGTGGGGTCCAGCCAAATCTGAAGGAGACAGCCACAGAGTGAGAATTACTTGTAGCCATGAACAGGTTTCCTAGAGTCAGACTGGAATACCATGTGACATCAACAGGGGCAGATCCAGGAAGAGAAGACAGTGAAAAGCTCTGGATTTGACTGAGATGAATTCCACAGTGGTCTTCTTCATGATTTGCATTATTTTCTTTCCTGCATAGCCTTTTACCATTCATTTCTTTTCCTTCAAGTTTGTGCTTATTAAATCACTAGTTTTTATATTATACTTTGTTTCAAATCTCCTATGTTGCTCCACATTTCTCTATCTCCATTTTACTTCCTTACCTCCTCTTCTTCTGTTTTAAATTTTATTTTTTCTCTTGCTACAACTTTTTATTCCACACTCTTACTATTGCTCCCCCCTCCAGACTCTCAAAACCATTTTTCTTGTCATTAGTGATCTTACATTCTTTTTCTCAACTTAAATACCCTACTCTCTTTCTACCTTTATCAAAATTTTACTTTTGGTCCTGGTTACAGTGGTTGTTGTTGCATTTCTTCAATTTTATTTCTAGATATTCACTATTTTTGCATTTCAAATCTCAAATTTTACCGTACCCCTCTATTGCTCCATTTTGTCTTCCTCCTGTCCTTTCTTTTTTTATTTTAAATTTTAATTTTTCCCTGTCTTAGGCTGGTTTACATTCCTCACTCTCAGTATTCCTTCTCCCTCTATAATCTCAAAATCACTTCTTTCCTCTAGATGTTTCTTAACCTTTTCTTTCTTTTTTCCCTCTTAACCCCATCACACATATGGCAATCTTTGCTCAGTTGTTGTTGATATAGCTGTGGGGAATCTTTTTCTCCAATTTGGTTCCAATTTTTTTTCACTATATATATTTTTAAATTTTTCTTTAAATCTAATACTACAAGCTTCCCTTTTCTTACTCCATTCTGCCTCCTTCCCTCCCTTTTTATTTATGATGTAAATTTATTTTATTTATCCCTTTGCCTTGTTTCTATTCCCCACTCTTATTATTTCTCCTACCACTACCCTCTCAAAATCATTTTTAATTCAGTTAGTCAGCTCATATTTGTTTCTTCTTCCTTATAATAGTCTTAATCTCTTTACACCTTTATTAATATAGGCTTATTTGCTGTTGATAGAGTGCTTGTGAATGGGGATTATTTTTGTGGGTTTGGCATTGTTACCTGGGCTGTTTGATTCTATGCTGACAGCACATGTACAATACCCTACAAGATTTGGTGGGCACTGTACCCTCACTCAGCAAACCAAAGGGAAGGGCCCACCAAAGAGTGACCCAACAACAACCAAAACTGAATTATAACCAGAGAACCCACATAAATGGCAAAATGGGCATCCAAAGAGCATCAAACTCAGGAGACCAAGGAGACTGTACCACTGAGTCCCACAGGTCACTTACCACAGAAGGTTAAACCACAAAGACAGGGAGCCAAAGAAGATCAATGAAATACAAAGAAAAAAATAAGAACAGTCATCTAAAATGGGGAGACAAAGAAATAACCCTCAATCAGAGGACTTCCTAAGATGGCGGCATAGGTGAATGCACTGTACCACCTCGCACAACCAAACAAGGGAAAAAAACAGAAATCTACACATCCAAACACAGCCAGATCTGACAGAAAATCATATTGAGAGGAAGTCCGACAACCAAAGAATTAAAGAAGATACATTCATCAAGTTTGGTGAGCCAGAAGGTGCAGAGTGAAGGGAGAGCGTTCGGTGACCCCACGGCGAGCAGGTGAGCAGACGGCAAGTCGGCGGTTGGAGGGGCAGTCCCCACGGGGCTGAAGCAAACCCAGACGGGGACCGATTGAAGCTCGGTCTGCGCCCGGCTCATCCGGACCCAGCAGGGCCGAGAGATCGGTGGACTCAGCAGGTCTGCATTCGTGTGCAGAGAGAACTTGAAAGAAGGCAGGGCGCAAATCAACGGCGCAGATTGAGAGCAAGTGAGGGGGTAGAGTCCACGGCCAGAGGAACGCCGGGCCTCATAGGAAAGTTTGCTGGGGAGACCCTCAGGGGATTGGAGCTGGGCAGCTCGTCCACCGACCCTGGAGCAATCCCCGGAGCCAGCGCAGAGGGGCCCGAAGTGCTTGCAGGAGGCGGTGTGGGTGCGGAGAGCGGAGAAGGTGCCATTGTGCGCCCAGGCCCCGCCCCCAGAGGCTACGGTCCCAGCACAACTACCGGGAACTTCCCTGCACAGGGGATCCCCAAGACTCCGCCCCCCTTACAGTAACAGGTTCACCGAGGGGGGAAAAATGGCCCAAAGAAAGGGACAGATCAAAACCCCAGAGCTAACCGACCAAGAGATAGCCAACCTATCAGATGCACAATTCAAATCCCTTGTAATAAGGATGCTTTCAGAATTCGACGAAAAATTAACGAACTTGCTTGAACAAATGAGGAGA
>PVJI01015453.1:0-41076 GCA_004026765.1 Micronycteris hirsuta | reverse complement strand
GGAGGGGGGAGGGGAGGGGAGAGGATGTAAATAACTGTAATTGAACAACAATAAAGTAATTAAAAAAATAAATAAATACTTCAAACTTAAAAAAAAAAAACCCAAAAAAACGCAGGCTCTTAGGTCAGCTGATGTCCCTGGGGCAATGGCCAGCTGTGCATTCCACAGTGAAATTATACTTTCTTCTAGTTGCTGGCTTCCAGCATACTTAATTGCAACTTCAGTCATGTTTTAAATCAGATTTAAAAAATTTTATCCTTTTCTGTAAGTGACTTGTACTGGAAGAGGCTTCTCTACCTATTGAGTAGCAGAAACCAAGATCCCACGTGTGCTGGGCACTGGTTTAGAGGTTCAGAAAATGGCGGTGAATGAGCGTGACAGGAAGATCCCATCTCTCACAGAGCTCCCATGTATGGGGGTGAGGAAACCACTGATACCTAAGATAATTTTAGATAATGTTGAACACTATCATCTTTTAAAACATTCACAGTGATTCATGCAAGGGATTTGGTCCTGAATCTCTTTATATATTTGTGTGTTTTAATCACTCTATCACCATGTTGTTAGATGAATCTACCCCATCATTCAGTGGGAGTTCAATAAAAATCACGTCATTATTAAGTGATTGGTTAATTCACTGATAAGGGCAGCATGGTAGAGACGCCCTTGAATTTGGGCTCAGAGTTAGGTATTATCTACATCCAACTAAAGTAGTTGTCTTTGTGTGATTTGTTAAAATATGTGTGATATTGAAAATGACTTTCTAATGACAAGCTGAGAACATTCTTATAAGGCATGAATGCAACTGTTTTTTGTAATTAACTGCACTTTAAAGCCATTTTTCATTTAACAAAATATTTTGCCTTATTTTTATCAGTGACATAGACAGGTCAAGGAGTAATAAATGGTTAGTACCTTCAAGCATTCAAATAAATACATACCTTTTAAAATAGGAAGCATGGAGAGAAAAGAAAAAGCTGAAAATGTTTTTTCTTAAAAAAGGAGATAGTCAACACCTCTGATAAAGTTGATGCAAGAGATTTTTTTGATCATTCAGTGATCTACTTTGGAATCAAATGCTGTTTGAGAGAAAGCTATTTTTATGAGAAATGTCCCAAAATATCAAATCAAAGAACCCAATAAATAGGCTTGGTTTACTGAGCCTCTAACACCTGATTTGGAAACAGCCCTGCTAATGAGATATGCCAGGATGTTTTCAAAGGTGTGAATGATGAATGGGTAGGATGCTGCATTTTTCAAAGTTGTTGACTTTGCTTGTGCCCCCAAATTGGTACTAATTCATTAGTAGTCAGAAAGTCTTACCCCTTTTGAGCCCCTTTGGTAGTCTGGTGAAGTTTATAGATTTTTTTCAGGATGATAGTTTTAGTACTTAAAACACAATTCCTAGAATTGGAAAGAAAGACCCTGAAAAGGTATCTAGACTGTTAACCTCTGTGACATATTTAAGTTATATCTCTATTCTTGATGGACAAAAGTCATTGATAATATGACTAATTTCCTCAGTTTCTTAAAACAGGAAGTGGAGCTGGTACCAGCTATATAGAGACACTGTAAGTCAGCAGTCTTGCCATACACACACACACACAAACAAATAAAGCATTGCTGTGGTAACAACATGGTATGTTATAAAGGAATCTTCTAAGTCCTTATTCTATATCCATTGGGTTTCCGGTAAAATATGAAATTAGACAGGATCAGTACTACCTGGGGTTATTGACTTTATAGGTTAAAGATGATCTCAGAAAACAAATAAAAAGAAGGAAACATAAACAAAATCAATTTATCTTGGAAAGCTGTGATTTATTCATTAACCGCCACAATAGAAAGAAATATTTATTCCCTGCTCTCTTCCGTATGAGAGAAAACATTGAACTGCTTCAGATCATTGGAAACTATCTAACTGAACAGCCTTAGAGGAGTGGTGCATTATGTTATGTCCATACAAGGCAGTGCTGTGCAGCCAGTGAGAAGAGTACATGCGATCTTGTGGAATGAACTCTAAGATAAGTCATTAAATGGGAAAGGAAAGATGTGGATGAGTGCATTGTGTGTTCTCACTTGTAAAACGTGTCCATTCATAAAGCAAGGTATTTCTGGAAAGAGGCAGCAGTAATTGGTAACAATGAGTATTTCTGGGAGGGGAACTTGAGGCCTGGAGGGTGACGGGGAGACTTACTTTTCCTTGTCTGTTTGTATTGTGTGACTTTTGCCGTGTGCATGGATTAGAGGTTCTAATTAATTCATCAAAAAAGAACCGTCCTTGCTTTCTAGCAGCTATTAATATTGAAGTGAAATTAAAGCATATAAAGAATATGTACTAATTAAGCCTGTCAAATAACTTATTTCACTAGCTAAGACACTACTCTCTGCACCTAGAAGAAACTCCCAACAATTAGGCCTGCTCCAAAGAAGACCAACTGAAACTTGAGTTCAGGGTACGGTTGGTGAGGCCCAGGGTTCACGGTGTTCCGCACGCCCCAAGGGTCCCCCTGGGGCCGGTGTCTCCCTGCTGCACACATGGCCTGGTAGCTGTCTGTGCTCTCATCTGCTCTTCTCCTTGGTCTGTCAAGTCCCGGAAACGTGTGTCTCACACAGCGCCTGGCGCAGAGCTGGCCCGCATTAGATGGTGAAGCAATGAGTCACTCTCGGTCCTGCCAGGAGTGAATTCTAGGGATGTAGAAATGGGGAGTAGGCCCTGAGTCTTCCTAGAGCGGGACAGATGGCACAGCCAGGTGCCATGTCCTGGTGGTTCCCCCCTGGATGGGGTGGGGTGCGGACAACGGGGAGGGTGGCGGTGGTGAGGGCACCACTCCTTGGCAGCCCTGATTTTATCCCCAAACCTCTGGTCTGGGGGTGGTTGCTGGTATAGGAGACAAAAGCAGCAGAACACTAGGAGCCGTGGGCGGGAACAAATCAGAGAGAAGCTGGGTAACAGCAGTTGTTTGGTGAAATTTCACAGTGCCTTTCAAGAATGAAATTCAAATTATATTTAGAATTTGATTTTAATCCAGAAGGAACACACAAGCTGGTTAATATCAAGACTGTGAGAAATAATTTGTGTCAGTTATTGAAAGGATTTGTAACCAAGTATGGGGGGATGCCTGGTCATGCTCATTCATTCATTCATTCGTTCGCTCCATATTTATCGTTGAGGCGTTGTGTCCTATGAGGGATACAGAGAGATGAATGAGATGAGGCTTTTCCCCTAAGTAGCTGATCGCCAAAAAATGATTTTGTGTGATGGCTAAGAATGGCTTCCAATTCCTGGGCTCAAATCCGGGCTTCATTACTTGCCACCTGTGCGACCTTGAGCAAGTTGTTTAGGCTCTTTGTGACTCAGTTTTCTCATTGTTAATTGAGGTAGGGGTAGTTCAGGGGTATTTCATAGGACGAAATGAGATAACGGATATAAAGTTCTTAGGATAATGCCTGGCACAATCAGGATTCAATAAATGTCAGCTTAAAAAACCCTATTCAGTGCTTCATTGGATGTGTTGGGAGCTCCTGCTCTGTGCTGACCACTGCTGTAGGTTCAGGGGTGGAGAGGTGGGCACACAGTTCCTGTTTCCAAAGAACTTAGCTGTCGGTTGGTATATTAGTTATTTCTTCTGTTGCAGCAAATTACCCAGCACTTAATGGCTTGAAACCATGGTAGACATTGCTTCTCTCTCACAGTTTCTGTGGGTCAGAAATTCAGGATGAGATGCCTGGTGGGTGGTTCTGCTCCAGTTTCACATGAGTTTATAGCCACTATATTGGCCAAAATCACTGTCATTTGAAGCCTTGCCTGGACTGGAAGAGGCATTTCTAAGGTGTGTCCCTCAGATGACTGGGAGATTGGTCCTTCTCCACATGGGCACCTCTGTGCCACTGCTTGAGTGTTGCCATCATACGGTGGCTGGCTTTCCCCAGAGCAGTGATCCAACAGGCCAAACCAGGAACTTCATTGCATTTGATGACAGTCCCAGAAGCCAAACACCATCACTTCTGCTGTAGCCTATCAATCTCACAGCCCAGTCCTGTTTCACTATGGGAGGGGACTATGCACAGGCTTGGGTACCAGAGGGTGGGGGTCCTTGTGGACTGTCTTGGCGGCTGGCTATCACAGCTGGGGAGGAAGATATAATCCTTGGTAAGATGCTTGGATGGAGCTATACCACAGGGAGCTTCTTGTGGCCATACAGTCTTGTCAGGAAAGGAGGAAGAAAAGCTTGAGCTCAGTATTGAAGGAAAAGAACTTTGGCTTGGAGTGTGAGGAAAGGGGGTATCCAGGGCAAAGGCACAGAGGCAGTTATGAGCATGGTCTACCCTGGAAGCCTGAAGTTCATCTGTTGGCCTGGAGCAAAGCCTCTAGTAGAGCAAAGACAAGAAGACATATGTGGTGATGATGTCAGCACTGACCTGCCTCTATGAGAGCGGTGTGGTGATGGGTGAGACACGTGTGACAGCTGTACCGATACAGATCAGAGGAAACTGTCTCGCATTCCTTAAGGATTTACTCTCTGAAATACCTTGTCGGTATTTAGGGTATCCATGTATCTGTCTGTCAGTTCATCTGTCCGTCCATCCATTTGTCCATCCCTCCATCCATCTGGCTCATCAGTATTTATTTCATTTGGACTGTGTGACAAGCGGCCTCCTGAAAAGATGATGAGCATAGTTTCTGTACAAACACACACACGGGGTTTGGTCTATTTTACTTACTTATTTTATAACACTGATCAGTACTTGCCATTATATTGTATTTTATGTTTATGGCTTGTGTTCATCTCTAAAATATAAAATCCAAGAATATAAACTAAACTTCAGGGACTTTGTTGGTGTTTACATCATTGTACCCTCAGTGCCTAGAATCATGCTTGGCACACGGGGCTCAGCGAAGCTGTGGTTGAATGAATGCAAGAGTGAAATGAGGTGAAGACGTAGGCAGGAGATGCTGTGGGAACTTGAGGGGAGGAGATGTTCAGGTCTTCCTGAGTTGGAAAAGGAGGTAGAGAGAAAGCTTTGCAGAGAACTTGCTGTATGCATTGAGCTTGCTGGCTAGATGAGCTAAGGATGAGCTGAGAATGAGCATTCAAGACAGAGGAGATCTCATGAACAAAGGAATGGAGACGTACAAGGGCAAGGTCACAGTTCTTGACGTCATTTGTCTCTATGTATTTTGTGAAACCAAAAGTATAATTCCAAAGTAAGAAAAGCATTTTCCAGAAGTTGCTTCTATATAATAATTTATTTTAAAAAAACACATCAGCGAAAACATCTTTTACAGATATTCAACTTAAACCTCCCCTAGTTGATAGATATTGCTTGTGCTGTGGCTGTAAGTGGAGACTTAGAAACACAGATACCAGAGCTACATATCCTTCCCATTTTTTAACCTTATCCACAATACTGTATGCATTTGTCTTTTAAAATATATTTCCTGCTGTGGTGGCAATACATTTAGTTTTCCCGATAGACTTGACATGAGATGTGGTTTTTGGCACCCTCTTGAATTGAAGATATTTTTAACGTCACATTGGTACTGGGTAGAGACACAGTTCAGAATATTTTACAGGAAAGGAGGTTGCAGGTCTGTGATAAGGATAGGCTGAATCAGATATTATTTATATTACTGCACTCTAGAACCAGCTTGCCAGTTATTTTTTAGGTTATTATTTTCCCAGTCTTCTTCAGTGCCTGGAAAAAATGTTGGCATGCTTGAAAGTGCTTTCCTGTGGCCTCCCTTCTTGTCTCTTGTACATGAAATTCAGAAACAGCTGCTCAGAGAAAAGAGAAAACCTTCCTAGATTGCCAGGTGCCGTCTTTATGAAATTTCTCCTCAGTGCCAGCCATGTTCAGGTAACCTCAATGTAGTAATACCTTGGAAAACTATTTCAAAGGAAGCAACTTGGCCACAATAATTTTTGTGTTTTCCATTTTTTTCTTAGTAACTCACTTCAGTTTTTTTCTTGCTACCCACCTCTACCCACACTTAACCGTGTACATGTTCGTTCTCAAAGAATAGACCTTCAGATGTCACAGAGGAAATTAATGCTTGGTTCTACTGAAAAAGTAGAACTCAAATTTGATCTTTCATTGGAATCAAAAGTTGACAGTAATTGTCTGTGAATGGTAGGACTATGGGCATTTTTTCTTCCTTCTGCTTTTCATCCTCCCCCCTCAAATGCCAATAATGAACATGTATTACTATTTTGTAGTAGGTTTAAAACCAAGAAACTTTTAGGGATATTTGCTTTTCCGCATTTCTCCTGCTATCTCTAGGTATTCTTTTTGTCAGCTGGATCCTCACTCCTTTTATTCCTTGGAGCTCACTTTCAATTTCAGCAATGGTGGGTTGAGTGATGGCTTCAAAGGGCAGAGGAGGATTCCCTTTTATTAACTCAAGGTTGACTGGAGAGGGTTAGCAGGGCAAAGCAGAGCCAAGCAAAGGAGGCCACTGGGGCCGAGGAGGAGACATTTACTCCTACCCCGTAACTCTTTGTTTTTATCAAGAAAGTCCAGAAATGACCATTTTTCTGTGACTCTTTGTGATTGGCAGTTGGGCATGTAAAGCTACCCATCCCAGTTTTGCCCTGGCACATGTCTGTCAATGTACCTTTCTCCTGGTGCTTTTGGAATACCATCTCCTGACTATTCTGTCTGATCTCATGGTTGCACTGACATCACAAACGTCGGGTGGTTTGTGGGCACACTGTCTCTTCCTGGCCCAGCTTACCAGGTGACTCTGTGATGTGTCAGCTGACGTCCTAGCCTGAGAGGAAAAGAAAGTGGTGGGTTGGAACAAAAGGAGACAGCCTTGAAAATATTTGACCAGCTCACCAATTTTCAACTCCCGGGTTCGGATTCTTGCAGCTAGCACATGTAGGTGACTAAATATAGGTGAAATCAGCCTTCCAGCCAACCAGTAGCCATGCGTCACTGTTTGTCTTGAGCAAATAGCTATTTGCCCAGCTGCTTCAGTTGCTTGATGGTATGCTTGTAGCTCTTCCTTAGATGAGGATTTCAGAGGTTACTCAGTGAATCTGATAACTGAAGTCCTCATCAAGTCATAACCTCAAAAACTCCTTTATCTTGAAGATGAAGGAAGAAAAATATAAGAAAATCACCTGATACACCATCACGTGGGATGAAGATGGGCACATATGGGCTTTCGGCCTGGGTGCGAGCAGAGAAAACCCTCAGGAGAGGTCTCTGCACAAAGAGCCTGGGTTCTTTGCTCAACTCCAACAGCATGAAAACCTTCAGGCCTTCAGTGGCTGTATATTGAGTCCCGGATTGCTGTTTTCCAAAAGTATGCTGGAGATGGTCATAAAAAGGGCAAACTTTCCACAGGAAGTTCCCAAACTTCATTAAGACAAAACTGGCTGCCTTTCCAAAGAACTGGAAGGACCCTGGTGTCCTTATCTACATGATGAAGAAACTGGAACTCAACTGTGACAGGCAGTTACAGTTCTAAGCATTTCTTAATCTTACTGGTGTCACAGGCACGGCTTGCTCTGACTCCGTCATAACTGGCATTCCCACAAGCAAATCTGGGGAGCCTGAGTCTAAGCCTCCATTTGTTGTTCCAGCCTCTCAGTCTTCACTCAGTCTTCATGGCCCACACATACCCTGAGCCCAGTGCCTCCACCATGCCATAAAGGCTACTTCTACTGGTAGTAATAAAACAATATAGTTTTAAAAATTAGCCCTGACCGATGTGGCTCAGTTAGTTTGGCATTGTCCTGCAAAGCAGAAGGCCATGTTTCAATTTCTGGTCAGGGCACATGCCTGGGTTGCAGGTTTGGTCCCCATTTGGGGTGCGTTCAAGAGGCAACCAGTCAATGTTCCTCTCTCACATTGATATTTCTCTCCCTGTCCTTCTCCCTCCCCTCCCCTCTTTCTAGAAATAAATAAATAAATTTTTAAAAAAATTAGACACTCAAACACTCCCTCAGATTTGTAGATATAAGCCATTAAATTTCTTTCCAGCAGTTGTGTATATGGGCCCACTGTGTACAATTCACCAAGGATTCAAAAAGGAAGGAGACATAAATCTTCCCTCAAGGAATTCATAGCTTTTGATGGGGAGATGGAACCTATAAGCAAATAGATTTTTCAGAGTTGAAAGTAGAAATTGCCCCAGGGAAGGCATAAAGTGTTAATGTGCTCAACTCTTAACTTTTTACAAGAGGACAACATAAAAAACCAACCTGGATGGATTTATACGTATCCACAGACACATAAAGAACCATGTTTATTTTCCTGAAGTTTCTCTAACATATGGCCATCTCCACCTACATTATTTCTATGTATTGCACACACCGTGCAAATTTATCATTATGCATTCTGCTCAGTCTCTACTTTGAGTTGATTCATTTGCTTTGTAGCTAAAGGGTTATTTAAGGAACTGTTGTTCTGCTCTTGTCTGAAAGAGAACAGAATCGTCTCCTTTTTCCACCTGTCAGCCATGTTTCAGTGGATGTAGACAAAGCTTCTCTCCAGAATTTATCCCAGCTTAGGGAATTGAATTGGATCATTTGAAAAAAGCCTGAGAATCAAAGACCTTTCTCCGCCTTGGACGAGTCTCCAAATAGCCAGCCTCTACTTCCTTTCCTCTCTCTCTCTCTTTTTTTTTACTCTTCTGGGGCTCTTGCAGAGTTCAAGAACAATTAGTTATCATTTATTGAGTGCCAACCACTAGTCCTAGGCATTTTACATATATTTACCTCGAATCCTCTCACAATATCCCATGGAGAAACTGAGGTCAAGAATTCAGGTGATTTGGCCAAGACCACAGAGCTCGTCTCCAGTCTGCCTGCCTTTAGAATCCAATGTTTTTCCCGTTGTGCTAATTGTAAATCAAAGATCCCAATAAGAGAGATCTCCTTTAGTTAAAAAAAAAAATCCAAACTCAGAGACTTTAAAAATAGTCTTTATTTACCTAGCTCACTCACATTGATCATCCCTTCAATGTCCCACCCTTCTCCTTTTATCTGGGGAATCGGTGCTATTAGGGAAGAAACCGCAGGAAAAGGGAGGTGTCGGTCATAGCTGCCCCGCCATGGATGGGAAGTTTGATCCATCTTTTTCCTACAGTAGAAACCCTGTGGTGATTGGCTATTGCTGAGCTGGTTTCTCTTGCCTTGTAGTTCAGCACATTGGACATTTCTCTGAGGGCCTCTCACCCTCTCTGAATGTCTTTTCCCTCATGGATCTTTCTGCTTCGCAAGGACCTGGAGGCAGGGGTGAGTGAGGTAGGTGGTGGGGTCAAAACCTCTGAGCAATCTTTTTTACAATGGGGGAGTTTTTCCTGCACGCTTCCTACTGCCCATTCTGGTGATTCAGACCTGGCCAGAATAGACTCATGGTCACGCTTAAAAAGACATCTTTCCAGCTGGACGTGCACTTTTAAGTTTCTTTTGATGAGTCAGATTGCACATATCCAGGGAAGCCACATGCATTCTCAGAGTGGCTCACACAGCATAGCACTGCTCTTTCAGGCCGAAGCTGGATCCTTGCAAATGTCACAGGATAGATGAAGAACACGAGATAGTGAGAGTGTCAGTGAATTGCAGAGCTGTGAAAATTTGAGATTTTGTGGAGGAGTCTTAGTATTTCTGGAAAGAACATCTGCAAAGATGGGAAGGTCTCTAAATTTTTCTGGAGAGCGTTTTAGTTTCAATTCCCTCCAACTCCTCGGACGACTGGTCAGGGTGGGGAACGGAAGGTAATCGTTATCAAAGTGAGACTGTCAACAGGGGGAACTTGTAGTTGACTTTAAGTTCAAATGTGAGTCAGCAATGTGATACGGCTGGCTAAAATCGCCGACTCACTCCTAGGGCTCATTAATGCAAACACACTCTTTAGAATCAGAGATGTGATTGTTCCCCCACACACGGGCATGCTGGGAAGATGCTCCTGGAGTATTAGAGTCATTTCTGGAATTTCACTAGTTCAGTTCTGTTTTGCTTAGGGAATTTGGGAATCTTTCTGGGTCACTTTTTAAAAATTGTTGACACTATTACAGATGTCCCCCATTTTCCCCAACTTTGCCCCCCCCAACCCAGCCCTCCTTCCCCGCTTTCACCACGTGGTTGTCTGTGTCCGTGGGCTATGTATGTGTGCATACATGTTCTTTGCTAATTTCTTGAGCTCAGAAAAGCAAGGGTTGTCAGAGGTGGCAGGCATATGATCATATCATGAGTATAATTGAATATGGCCAAGGAGATTAGGTTTCAACTTAAATTCCTAACAAATCAGATAAAAATTGCTAAGAAATATTAATATTTAATCGCTGAGCACCTGCAGCTTCTGCTTTAAATAATGTTTAACTTTGAAACCGTTTTTATTGTGCTTAAGCTATATGAAAATGAACTCAAAAGGAAAACATGGTATTAGTTCATTCAACATTCCCTTTATTTTTCCTAGGTGAATAGTGCCAGGAAAATATGATAGGGAATACAAGTAAGATAAGCACATTTTTCCCCCTCTCTCTATTTCCTGAGGTTTTTACTCCTCCGTTACCAAAATGTCTACACTCTATGTGAGGAGACAAGTAATACTGAATAAAAAGTCAAATAATGAAGGGCAAGAATAGGGTCCCTTTGAGCAGGAAGCTAAGGCCTGACCTGTCTGCAAGCTGCTATTCTGCAAGCCCTGTGCCTGGAACCAAGCAGTAAGCAGAAGAGACCCTGAACTGATCAATTAGACATAAAGGAGTCCTGGCATCAAAACAAGTTTACTGAGAATTCCTTATACCCTTGTTTATGTCCTACCTATTCTTTTTTTTTTTTTAACAAACATTTCTAACTACAGTTAGCAAATCAGAGGTGAAGAATGAGATGGGAAAGGGGGCTACAGTTGACATAGGCCTTTTTGAAACAAGCAAGGCAATACATAAATATAGGTAGACACCCTGACATTAATAGCTAGGCAACAGATGTGACAGGAAGCTGTAAAAATCTGTGCCTGGGAGGAGGCTTAAATAGTCCCACAGAGCCCAGTGACCCTAAGGGCTTCATTGCATTAAGGTGCATTATAGTAATTGATGTGTTTCTTCTGAGTCTGATAGCCTGTGTTCTTAACCATGACCCTGAGCCCTGCAGGAAAGATTAAATTATGTTCAGTGGATGCTGTTAAAGAAGCTTATGTGGGTATACATTATATTTTTTTCCTTAAATCATCTTAGAGAGGCATCCTTCCGAATGCTATAGCATTGGCATTGTCACAGAAGAAATACCTTTTGAAAAGAAAGGAGAAATAAGATGAAAAGAAATTGCTACTTTAAAAAGCTTAAAGACCATTTGGCAAACCAAAGGTTTAGTGATTGTTGCTTAATTTTCCAGAAAGCTTGGTTCACCACAAGGACCCATTCTCCATGGGAATTCTCTGGATTGCCAACAAAATAAATGTTATAGAACTATGCTGTCCAAAACGGTAGCCACAGTAACATGTGACTGTTTAAACTTAAATAGAATTAACAATTCAGTGCCTTGGTTGCCTTACCCACATTTCAGTTGCCCACTATCTACCTATGGCTAATGGCTACAGATATTGGACAGCGTAGATATAAAATATTTTCATCATTACAGGAAATTCTTTTGGACTTGGCTGGCATAGGAAGTCAGGAGGAAGCAAGGCTTCGTGTAGACCAAAGCAATCATATAGACACATTTCAGTATTAGTTTCTTGTTTGGCTTATGGTGTTTGAGTATTTGAATTAACTTCGTACTGGAATTCGAGTTAGGTGTGGTTCTGTTAAAATCCTAGGCAGAAAAATGCTGTGTCTGAAGTAATTTCCTTAAATGTTGTCTGGATAATTTAGGGGCAGCCAGAAAAGTTATTTTTAAATGTGATACTTCTGAGAAGCTTTTTTTATAAATGGAAAGAAGCTTCTGGAAAAAAATCACAAAGGTCATAAGGCTCTTGGTTAATTCTGTGCTAAGTAATTGGTGTACTTATCTTCTTTTTTTTTTCCAGTTCATTTTGTAAGCTGTATGTTGGAAGCAGTAGGGGAAAAAAATCTCTGTCAGGTCTTCCAAACAGATTTTAGGGAGCAAAAATATTTCTTTTTTACAAACATTTTCAGCCGAAACACTGCCATGCACCTGAGGAAGAAATGTTCACCAGCTCACCAGTCTGATCTGTGAGTAATGATCATGATAAAAAAGACTCTTGTCCCTTAGGAAAAAGGAAAGACCAGTGAATTATGGGGAAGATCAAGGTACTCAATTACTAACCGGGGGAACTCCTCTTTAGCTGACTGATAGTCTTTATGATATGTGTAGAATTAAAATGAAAAGAAGAAAAATTAAAATCAGGTTAATGGGTAACTTAGAATTTGACCAGGGAACAAAATGACTTTCTCAATCTTATAAACCTCAAATCAATGATTTAATTTATTTCTCTCCCAAGGGCAGCAGATACTATGTCGGAGGTGGGAGTCATGGAAATGTCATAATGCTCTATGCGTGCCTTTTGCAGCCTAGGTATTTTATCCACGTGAGTTTGAAGATGTATTGGTTTATTGAACATGCTGAACTTTATAGGGTGCATGTAGGAAACAACTTTGTTCTTCTGTCTTTCCCTTTTCATCCCTTCACTTTTCAACCATTCTCAGATAATAAACAAATAGTCTCTTTTCCCATGTATTAAAAATGTGGGTGCAATGTAATATCAAAATCCAATTAAAAAATTTTAAACATCCATTTTGAAACACTCACTTAATCACTCCTTCCTTCCCGCCCCCCTCCCCCACTCCAGCTCAGGTCTCCCTTAGACAGGAAACAGGCACAGGGGAAGAGAGATGTTTAATGGGTTTTATCTCTACTTCTTGCTCCCCCCATCCTTCCCTTACCTGCTGTAGTGAGGGCAGTTGGGGGTGGGAAAGAGGAAGGTCAAGGGTCAAGGATGAGCAGTGGTCTTACCTGATGTAGTTTGATATCAGGACCTTCTGGGTTGGCAGAGGCGCAATTGCTGGCTCTTCATGAGGCACATGGGAGGGTTCTCTGAGGCTCCCATTGCTCCAGCTTCTCACGTTCATCAGTCCCCTCTCTCCAAAGGAGGGGGTGGGGCGTGTTGAAATATGCAGCACACTGATAACTCCTCTCCATTGAAAATATCTTCACCCTCCCAATGAGTTCTCTCGCCTCTCTTTAGGGCCTGGAGATGGGTGGTGGGCTCAGGTTGGTGGAACTGGCAACCCAGTGTCTTGGCAGCTCCTGCCAAGGTGGTCCAAGGTCTTTTGGTCTTTGTTGAATGGTTTTGCCCTGTGGATCCTCAACAACTCTGAGACCACAGAAGAAGTGGCCTTTAATATCCTGTTACAAAAGCCCCTGGACCTCTTCGCCAGGAGGAGGCCTGGTTTAACAGGCTGCTCAGCTGCAAACTTCTTCCCATACACTTTGTAATGAGCCCATGAGTTCACAACATTTCAGTTTAATGCGGCTCACAAGGATTTGGGAGAAAAGACTGATAAACACAAGCTCAGTCTGTCTTATGGGCGATCCACGCTCATCTTGGTGTTTCCACAGCATTTGTTTGGTAAGCGTTTGTTGAGTCTACTGGATTTGGGGGATGGGTGCTCAGGGAAGACTTCCTGGAGGTAGTGAGCTCTTCTGAGCTAGGTTTTGAGAGAGAAATAGGATATGCCTACAGAGATGCCTGGGCAATAGAGAGCCAGCCCCCTTGCCCTCCTCGGCCTGCACATCTCCATGAGGACAGGATATGCAGGGTCCGTGCTGTTCCTTCTAGCGGCTAGAATGCATGTCATGCTCTGGGTGTCCAGGCCTCATTCCCTCCTCCCAAGGACAGACTGTGACACCAGTGTGTGCACCCATAGGCCCAAGAGATGACAAAGGAGTGACTGTTTGAGGTGGCTGAGATAGAAGAATTTCAGCATTTCCATTAGCACGAGGCTGCTTGTGGTGTGGGATGGAACTGGGGGCGGGAAAATAAGATGGGACTAGCTAAGGGCCAGAGGCCAAGGTCAGAGAATTTTGTATTTGAAGCTGGCCTTTTAGGTCATTACAAAGGCATCAGTATTAAGATAGGATAGAACATACTTTATGTAATAATTTGTCAGCTTGATTTATAACTTTCGATACGTACATTTATAGCGCAGGGGCCTCCATCTGTGTTCTTGCCCCAGGGTCTGCAAACATTAGGAGTGGGACTGAAGGTAAACACGTGAATGTGGGCGATTGGATGGCTTTAGGTCACAGGGGATAGACAATAGCTCTGGATTAATTAGAAAAGAATCCTAATTAGGAAGAGATCCAAGAATCAGATGAGCATTAGGCAAAACCTTCCATTATTGGTTGGTGCAGTTCGGTTAGGTGGAACCCGCTGCACGTAGGGAGAGGAGGGTATCTGAGGGGCTGTGCTAGAGTGGGCCTCTCCGGGGTGCTCGCAGACGGTGCCTGGCGCAAGGCTTGATAGTAATCACTAGTCAGCTCTCTTTGTAGGACTGGTAGTATTCGGAGTACAGACATCTGAAAAAGAAGGTGATCCAAAAAGAAAAGGGGCAGGTAGACCCTACCCAGGTGTGTTTTTCACTCATGACTACGCTAAGTGACAGGTGTCACTGCCCTGCTGTAGTAGGGATGAGGGCTTGAGGTGCCCGTGGGCAGGTGCTTTTGTCCCCCATGGGAGGTTCTGTGTAGATTTAGAGAAAGCGTACAATTAAGTGTTCAACTTGAGAGCACAAGACAGAATTTGGGAAATGGTGGCATCTAAAAGTGACAGTTGGGACGGTAGGAGTGGCAAGATGAGGCATTTCAAGCTTTTAAACAACATGTTATTACATTACTTACATTGCTTTTTATAATCCTCAATGCTCCTGTTTTGACTGTAATTACCAGCTGCTGTGAGCTGGGCTTTTAAAATGGACCGCATTTATAAATTTGGGCATTTGGGTGCTAGTGGCGAGTTTATTTGAACTTTATAGCAGCCTGAGTTGATCATATTGTTAAAGGATACTGGGCTTCACCCAGTCAGCTCAGATGTAGCTACTTCTAACCGTGTTGGGGTGGAGGTGGGATTCACATCTGTCTTCATTAGGAATTCATACTCCGACTCCACCCCTTCAGAGGTCTGCTTCCTCTAGCTCCTGCGTGTGTTTGGGGAGAGGAAGCGGACACAGCAGGTCTTTCCGAAGGGTGCTTTGTGTCAACTCCTTTGAAAATGATCATACACATTTGGAACCATTTCCTGACAGATCTGCTATTTCATGTCACATTGCCTTCGGCCACTTGGTTGTGCTCTGCCTCACATAAGTCCTGTCTCATGATGCTCAGCCCAGAGGGTGTGCTTGATGCAACAGTGCCTTATTAGCAACATAACATACTACCTTTTATTTGTCACTATAAGAGGGGCGAGGAGTTGAAAACCCAGTTTCCTGGAGGATATGGAAAATGATACTGATTCATGGCCTCTATCAGAACTGTCCATCAGTCTTTTCCCTTGTTCAGCTTGTAGAAATAGCCTTTGTCCCACATGTTCCTTTCATCTTTTCTCTTTTCTCCCTCAGCAACCCACAGTATAGCTTTTATGTTCCTTGCCACATCCCTACTCTTCACAGAGAGCACTTCCTTTTCAAAGAAAGTGATTAAAATGTGTGAGTACTCGCTGATCATGGCTACCTAGGATGGGCCTACCTGTATCTCTCAAACAGGGCGAGTAATTAATCCCAAGGGCTGGCAGGCCCCAGGGAGGGCCCTCGGCTCCACTGGAGGAGAATTAGAGAACTGGCTTTTCGGGAGTACCTCTTGATGGGAGGGGTGGGAGCACAGAGATTGAGACGAGGTGTGTGTGGAGGAGGTGGCTGAGCATCCACATGTCTGATTTTGAGGTTCTTGGGAACCAGTCAGTGCACACAGCCCAACCAAAGCTGGCTGCCTGGCATTGTGAGGATGGGGATATGGGACAGAAAAGAAATTCTGTTTGTTGGACTCACATGGCTGTGTGTATGTACATGAGGGATGGGTAAATGGGTTCCTGGTATATAGGAGCCAATTACTGGCTTAAAAACATGACATGTATGTGAGTGCTGATACATCCAGTCATGTCTTCAGCTTGCTTGAGTACGTGAATATTGAGTATAGTTGGCTTTGGTATTTATTGTGCATCTGTTTGCATTTGTCTGCCTGGTGTCTGGTTACATACTGTTGGTCACAGGGAGATTTATGCATATTTAGTAGGCTGTAGGCCTTAGCAAAATATGTTTAATTCAATAATTCCCATACCTCTGTGCTCCTGCTAAATAAATGCATAACTTTAAAAAACCCTCTTAAGCATTTACATTTTGTTCTTTGCAAAGATTGGCACAGGCAGAGATGATCCTGAGAGAAATGGGATTTCTGGTCTTTGCTGTATGGGATTATTAAAAATGGATTTGAATGTATATGTTTACCTGCAGAGTAAAACATTCTGCAAAGGTAGAGACCAAAATGCCATTTATAGTAATTTTGCACAGTGGGATTATGGGCAACTAATTTTCTTCCTTTTATTTAATCTCAATTTTCTATTTTTTTTTTTTACAGTGAAATTGCTTTGCTGGGGTATTTAAAAACAGGTTGGAAAAAAAAGAAGAGCATTAAAATTGAGTTGGAGGGTTGATTTTTTTCATATATAATTTCATATCTCTAAAGAGTAATCAGTTGTACTTGATGTTTTCATAAGAAATAGGGAGGGTTTTTTGCTCAGTAAAAAAAGAAAACAAAATATTCTTACAGACCACTCTTTTAATAAAGAGGAAAATCGATCATTTAAGACAACTGGATAGGCTGCTGTGATAATGCTGTCTGTTATAGACTGAGCATCTGTGGTGTGTCGGGAATTTTACACATATTATTTCCATTTGTTTCAGCAACACTGCAGGTGATATCATTTGCATTTTATAAATGGGAGACAAAGAGGTTAACCAGCCTGCCCGAAGCTGCATAGCAGGTCAGTGCTGAGCTGGGATTTGAGCAAATGCCTGATTCTAAACTTCGGTTCTTCCCGTATGCCAAGCTGCCTCCCTCCGCACAGGGCATCCAGGACCACTGAAGTGGCATCTTGTAGGTGTTTGCTGTATCTCATGATTGCTATTCTTCCCCAGGCATTTCATTGTACTGCATGCCTGAATAACAAAATAGTTCTCACCTATGCCACCTTTTCTCCCAAAAGGCCCAAGTGTTACTATTGCTAGATAAATGGTCTGGTTAAAAAAAAATCCACCCAAATAATAAAATCAGCCAGCATTTATTGACTGCTCACCATGTGCCAGACATAATAGGTCTTGTATGTGAATTATCTCATTATGTTTTTATGGCAGCCCTGGGAGGTAGATTGCATTATGATCCACATTTTGCAGATGCAGAAATTGAGGAATCAAGACATCCCAGCTAGTGCGGGATCACCAAGCTCATGAGTATTAGTGCTGATTTCAGGATCCAGGCAGTTGACTCCAGAGCCACATCAGGACATGGTGCTGAGGAAGGTGCCAGCTTCCTTCTTGCCGGCTCACGATTGCTAAGCCCCTGCCAGGCGGAAGCCGAGGCTGTGGAGACTCTTCCTGGAGGAGACGACGGTGTATGCTGAATCTCAAAGAGTGTCCGACTTATTTAGTGCCTGGCCAATTCCTAAGTCATAAGTGAATCACTATATGGATAGAATTCATCAGTCTGCGGAGATCTTCCCTTAGGCTTTTGCTGGAGACTATCTTGAACTGCCTGATAAACTAATTGTCTGTAAAAAGTGGGTGGAGAACAATGGGGGTTAGAGAAGATAATTGAAGGAGCGTATTTCTATTTCTGTGGACATGTTTAGCTGCATCTGTGGATCGTAGTAGACTATGAGGAGGTGATATTCTTAGACCACATGACCTCGGTGTTGTTTTCCTTAAGCTCTGTTTTTATAGTAGCCTTCTAATTATTTTTGAAGGTTTTAAGAAAATCATCAGCAATTTACCACTTGTATAATATCTTTAAGAAATTGTTAGTTGAATTTTGTATTTGTCTTCCCTGAGAAGCTCTTGTGTTTCTTCCCCAGTAACAATTACGTAATTTAACCAAAGTTCATTTTTACTATGGCTGCCAGGAAGCACAACACTAGAAGACAGTTTATTTGGCCTGAGCCCTTTGGTTTGAGTTTTGAACCTGATTCTTCAGTTTACTGGCCAGTGACCTGCAGCAGTTTTCTTAATTTCTCTGTTTTTCAGTTTCTTTACCTAGAAAATGGAGGCAGTGGTACCATATATCCTTGAATCTCAGCCATACGTTTTCTTCTTTGATATTTTAACATCACCAAAATAAAAATGTTTTGTCATAGTTTAATTGGCATAGTTTTATTGTCATAGTTTAATTCTTTCCTAATGATATCTTGATTCATTGAAATAGGGTATCTCCCTCATCAGGTCATTATAAGAACTACACGAGGTACCACGTACACATCACCTCGCACATGAATATCGTTACTTTTTCACACTCCGTCCCAGGCGCCATAGTCCTCCTCATTATCTGTCATTGGCTCATCCTTTCCATTTCAGTTTTATTTGTGTTGTTTTTTTAGTCCCTTTGGAAAGTCAGTATAAATGAATTGGGGGGGGGCGAGAAACTAGATAGTGTTGTAAAATGCCTTCATTATAACTGCCACCAGTTGAAACCGCCCAGAATAAATACCAACCTTTCCGGTAACAGAACAGTCAAGTCCATACCCACATGTTCTTGCACCAGAGAAAAAGAAGTGACAACTATCTGTTGCCAGGCTAATCCCAGAGACAACACTGAAAAAGTGGTTCAGCTGAAATCAATGGTGATTTTTCTTGTGGATAATTTTTGGTCACAGACAGTCTGAACCTCTTTCTGCTTGGCAGAGCATGGTTAGGAAAGACTGTTTTTTATCAGTTTGTGTTGCTGTCTATGACACCTTCCCCAAATGCTTTAACTTCTTCGCTTTCTAAATAATTATTTTAGATTCTTGAAATTTAGTGGCTTGGTAGCTGCTAGAATGACAATTGGCTAATTCTGCCTATTATTAACAAGGAATTTTTGTCTTCCACTTTGTCTCAGGTGCAGGTCTAGAACCTCTACTTTGTGGTTTTCTCCTTGTGCTGTATTTCTGGAACACTGTGCTGGTGCCAGGGGGGCGGGGGCAAAACAAAACCGGAAGGGGCGGAGCGCTGTTTGCGTAGTGCCAGAACCTTGCGCTGCAGTTTTGTATGCACCACCTCTTTTGGTCCTTATGATAATATTGTCAGCAGATACTATTATACTTTTTATAATGAGGAAACAGTGCCAAAGTGGTAAAGTAACTTGCTCAAGCTGCCACAACCAGGAAATGCCACTTCTGTGATTCAAGTAAAGTCCTCCCTGAGGCCCTTGTTCTCCGTCATTTGTTGGTTCATTCATACTTTCATCCTCTCATTCAGGCACTTAGTCATTCATGCAACCCACCAGCACTTTTCAACTGCTTGCTCTGTGCCAGGCACTGTGCTGGGCCCTGAAGATACACAGATGAATGGAGGACACAGCCAAGCCAACAGGAGCGCGTTGTAGACACGAATGACTGTAGAGCTGCGTGTGTGTATGTGTACAAGCTACTTGGGGACCCTTGCACCTTTCCTCCCTGAATAACATTAACTGTTAGCTGCTCAAAGAACTTAGCATCCCATCTCCCGTCCTTGCCATGTCTTTAAATTTGTTCTCTAGGCTGCAGCCACAGTGATTTTTCCAGGTGCACATCTGTGTATATCACTTTCGTGCTTAAAACTTTTTGATGGCATTGGGTGACCCCAGGATAAAGTCCAGACTTCTTAGCAAGACGTACGAGCCCCTTCTTGTTCAGCCCTGCATGTCCCTCCACCTCAAAGGGCTAGCTAGATTCTGTTCCCTGGGATTTCTGTGATGCTCTCAGGGTAATAGTCCAGACTTCTTAGCCCTGCGTCTTCTTCCACCCCCAAGTCTCTGATCCAGCTACGTTATTGACCTACACCTGGTAAACACATGAAAGAGTACAGGCTGACAATTTTGAGAAGCAGCAGAGGAAGCGATGAGGACTTGGAGAGGCACAGTCTAGAATTTATTGAGATGAAAGTGCTGGTGTCTTTTGTTCTGTAATAGAGCGTGTTGTGATTAACGAGTAGGAAATAGAACACAAGTACACTCGTGCTAATGAAACAAATGAGACATTTCTAATAAGAAAGCATGTCCTGCAGAGAGAGAGAGTGAATATGGAGCAAATGGGAGGTTCATGTTAGCGTTTGAAGGAGGAACGTAGGGGTAGAACATGCTACATTCAATCAGTGGTAGGGACAAAGCAGGGGTGCTTCGGGGGACATGGCATGGCCACCAGGAGTTCAGTAGGTTTGCTTGCCAGAGTTGCAGTTCAGCGTGGGAGAAGGAGAGGTTGGTAAAGACCAAGAGAACAGTCTTGGCTGCTGGTTGAGTAGTTTCCCAAGAATGCTGTAGTTACCTGGACACATAGCAGAATCCCAAACATCAGATCCTGAGAACAGTATTGCCACTGTGTATTTTCTTCATTGCTTTCTCTGGACAGGGTAGTAGATTCAGGTTTTTGTTTCTAGATCAGCTTTAATGAAAATCCACTGTGGGGTGAGAGGTGCTGGCTTTCTTTGGAAAGAAAGGAAAAATAGCGGTGACACTCTGCAGTGAGCAAGGCGGGACACCTGGAGTCTGGGTGGCTTGTCTCGGACTATTCCAGAGTCCATATAAATAAGAAGGTGAAAAATCCTTCAGTTGAAAAGAAAAAAAAAAGAAGAGGAAAACTCCAAAACACAGAAAACTTGTCTTCCGAGCTCCCTTGCAGTAGGGCATCGAGTGTTGCCATCAGTACCCTGCTTGGGTCCCCAGCCTTCTCCAGACAGCCACATTTTTCCACCGACAAAACGTTTAATTCTCGGTGACATTTCTCCATCATTATAAATAGCAGGAAGTTTAATCATTTTTTAAGTGCCAAAGCTTTTTTTGCCCAGTGGGGCGATAGCAGTTTGAGCAAAGCCATTTGGATCCTAAAACAGATCGATCGGCAAGTATTACCCTCTGCTCTTTAAAGGGAACTGCTGATTTTAGCACATTGGGAAGTTTCACAAGGGTGTACATTTTCCTATTTTTCTCCTGTCAGTAGTTTCCATGGCACCAGAGTTTTTGTGCAGCAGTCGACCCTGCAGGGTAGCTCTGAGTATCTCTAAAGGTGTCACAAATTTTAAAAAAATTATCACATAGAAATTAGTGTCAATTCAGTGGAGTTATGGGAAAATCCCAAACCTTGGCAAAGAGTGTTACATCGAGCACCTGATGTGGCTCCTGTGTCACTGCAGACCTGGACGTACCTGTGGCCTCAGGTCCATCACTGTCACATTGTCTGGAATGGTCCATGTTGACAGAGCAGGTGCCTTCCCTGTTCTCCTGCCCCTGTGTTCCTTCCTGTCTGGGTTCCTCTTTCACGAGCTGGTGAGTGAAATGCGTTATTAATAAACTTGGGAGAAAACATCATGTATGCAGTGAGAAGATTACATTTTGTGAGTGTTGATTAGCATTCTCAGCACTGCTTTAAAAATATACATTGTAATGAAATCTTCTTGGCTAAAATACGGCATTTCCATGATCATAATTCTGGCTTCTGTGCTGTCGTAATTTCTGTGAGTGTATTTTATTGTTCCCTAGTCCTGGGTGGAGTGAAGGTACTGAACTTACTTGCTTTTTAAAATATTACAGGAACATCAGCGGATAGTTTTTTAAGATGGCCCCAGGAAGGTCGAAGTAAGTGTTGAAAGAGGGAGCAGTCATGTGCTCTGGCTGTGCTGGGTTGAGCAGAACTGGGCCTTGAACGGGGTTTTGTTTTTGTTCCTTAAACAGCAGCTTTGTTGGGATGCAATTTGCATATAGCAAAATTCACCCATTTAATGTGTACAGTTCAGTGGTGTTTTTTAATATATTCTCAGAGTTGTCCAACTATCAACACAATCTCATTTTTAAAAATTCTCATCGCCCCCAAAATAACCTGCCAATCTATTGGTAGTCACTCCCTGGACCCCTTCCCCTCAGTCCTAGGCAACCACCCCGACCTGCTTTCCATTTCTGTGGACTTGCCTATTCTGGACATTTCATGTGAATGCAATCATACAATATGTGGCCTTCGTGTGCAGCTTTTCTTACCTAGCATGACATTTTAAAGGTTTATCCATGTCTTAGCAAATATCAGTACTTCATTCCTTTTTTTACTGCTGGATAATAAATAATAAGTGTGTATATATAACACCTTTTGTTTGACCATTGGTCCGTGGGTGGACATTGGGCTGCTTCCACTTTTTCTGGCAGCCGTGAACATTCACGTGCAAGGTCTTGTGTGGCTTTAAGTTTTCAATCGTCTCTAGGAGTGTAATTACCAGGCCATATGGTAACTCTATGTTCACTCATTTGGACACCTGCCAAATTGTTTTCTCAGAAGTTTCCAAAAGCACCATTTTATATTTCTACCAGCAGAGTATGAAATTTCTCCACATTTCTCCACATTTTCATCAACACCTGCTAGTGTCTGTCTTTTTGATTTTAGCCACGCTAGTGGATGCGACATGGTATCTCGTTGTGATTTTGATTGGCATTTCCCTAGTGGCTGATGATGTAGAGCATGTTTTCATGTGCCAATTGACCATTTGTATGTTCTCTGTGGAGAAATGTCTATCCAAATCTCTTGCCCATTAAAAAAAAATTTTAATAGATTTTTTTAGAGTAGTTTTAAGTTCACAGCAAGATGGAGTGGACAGTAGGAGAGTTTCCGTAAGTGCCATCCTCCGACGTGCACATAGCCTCCCCAACTGTCCACGCGGCTGGCTCCGAAGTGGTGCATTTGTTACAGCTGACAAATCCACACTGACATCATCACCACCAAAAATACATAGTTGGCATTAGGTTTACTCTTGGTGGTGTACATTCTATGGGTGTTATAAATGTCATGTATCTATCATTACAGTATCTCTCATACAGAATCGTTTCACTGCCTTAGAAGTCCTCCATGCCCTGCCCACTCACCCCTCTTTCTCCTCTGACTCTTTGCAGCCACTGATCTTTTTACTGTCGCCACAGTTTGCCTTTTCCAGAATGTCATATGGTTGGAATCATATAGTGTTTTGCCTTTTCATATTGGCTTCTTTCACTGACTACTATGCATTTGTTTCCTCCATATTTTAGTGCTGAATAATATTCCATTGGATGTAGCACAGTTTATTCCTCCATTTACATACCAAGGACATCTTGGTTGCTTCCAAGTTTTGGTGATCATGAATAAAGCTTCCATAAACATCTGTGTGCAGGTTTTGTGTAAACATAACTTTTCAACTCATTTGAGTAAATACAGCAGGGCACGATTGACGGGCTATCTGGTGAAAATGTTCAGTTTTGTAAGGAAGTCCCAAACTGTCTTCTGGGGCGGCTGCCCCATTTTGCATTCCCACCAGTGCTGAATGACAGATCCTGTTGCTCCACACCCCTGCTGGCTTCTGGTGTTGTCAGGGCTTTGGCTTTTTGCCATTCTCATAAGTATATAGTGCCATCTTGTCGTTCCCTTTGCTGATTTTAAAGTCAATTACTTTACCTTTCTATTGTTGAGTTGTGAGAACTCTTTATATCACCTAGATACAAGTCCCTTATTCGGATATATGGCTTGCAAATATTTTTTTCCTGTTCTTTGGGCTGTTTTTTCACTTTCTTTTTTTTTTTTAAGATTTTATTTATTTATTTTAGAGAGAGGGGAAGGGAGAGAAAGAGAGGGAGAGAAACATCACTGTGTGGTTGCCTCTCACATGGTCTCCACTGAGGACCTGACCCTCAACCCAGGCATGTGCCCTGACTGGGAATCTAACAGGCGACCCTTTGGTTTGCAGCCCACACTCAATCTACTGAGCTACACCAGCCAGGCTGATTTTTCACTTTCTTGATTGTATCCTTTGAAGCACAATAAAGTTCATTTTGTCTTTTTTTTTTTTCCTTTTGTCACTTGTGCTTTTGATATGGTATGTAAGAAATCATTGCTTAATTGAAGGCCACAAATATTTGGTCCTACATTTTCTTTGAAAAGTTTTATAGTTGATGCTCTGACATTTTAGATGGAGCCTAAGAAGCTTAACAAAGCCTTCACCCGACAGCAGAAGGTCTCTCGTGAAGAGGGGTTCTCCTTACCTACCACCTGCTAAGGGGTGAAAACACTTTGCATCTGCTTTGACATGGTAGCTAGCTGCAAAGTCTCTTGGCCCTGTCAGGGAATGGTTAGGCAGGTGCACGTCTAGCATGGGCTTTGGTTAGGCAGGAAGAGGGAGCCAGGTTTCTGAGGTCCCTCCAGGACCTGGCATTCTGTGAGTCTGTGAACCCTTGGATTCCTTGTCAGAGCCTCTTGAACATTTTCATGAAAGCCAGCAGATGACCTTCAAGACGCAAGGTTCTGTTCTCTTGTGTGAAAAGTCTGCAGTTGGGCAGCGCAGAGCAGGAATGCCGGCTCCTGCCGCCCTGCAGCTCTGCTGTCCCTAGACTACCCTCTCCTGACCCAGCATGCCCGCTTGAGCTCTCCGCGCCTCCATTCCTTTCAGGAGGAAGAAGAAAAAGAAAGGGTGCCTCTTCCCTTTAAGGACACTTCCTAGGAGTGACAGACAATACTTCCACCTACATTTAATTGACCAAAATCTTAGCCATCTGGCCACACAAAGGAGACTGGGAACTGCGGTTCCAAGAACCATGTGCCTAACGAGAATTGGAGTGCCCTGTACTAGGGGAGACAGGAAATGGGCATGAAGGAAGACGGCCACAGTGTCTGCCGTCCACCCCAAGAACAGAGGAGAGGGATCTCAGACCCCGGAGCGGTAAGTAGGGACAGACCAGAAGAGTTGCTGCTTGCATGTCAAAGATGTCTTGCAGGTTTCTTACTTTTAATCTTAAAATTCTGTGCATATTTTGTACCGTGGTTCATAATATATTCAAATTTCCTATGCTACAAAATCTGATCGGTAAAATCAGCGCTTTGGAAAGATTTGCCATGACTAGCTGTTGAGGCTTCGCCTGTTTCCCATCATGCCTCTGCCTACCCCGAGGGCTGCATTCCAGACTGAGAAGCAGAGCTTTCTCTGGACTGGATGATAGTGCTTCAGTCCCAGTAAGGCTGGTTTTAGGGCCATGAAGCTCTGTGAGAGCTGCCGTTTAAAAGCTTTCAGATTCTGATATGTGACCATGAGCAAGAGTAGGGGCTGCCTTTGGAGGCACACACCCCATAATTATCAAACCAGTGTAGGGTGTAAAATAGGGCCACAAGAAGTGGTTGTTGAAAGAACAAAAGAACAAGTGAATTCATTGTACTTACAGTTCAGACTCTCATGGCTGTGCTTGTGTCTTTTGGGGACTTTGCTGATGTTTATTCACTTTCATCCATTAAGCACTTATTGAGTATCTATTACATGCCAAGAAGTGAAGGATCTGGGGAAATCAAAGATGAATAACCATGGCACCTACCTTCAAGGAGTTTCCATCTAGCTGGAAAGTAGGAAGCAGACAAATTTCAATATAGGGTATGAAGTGCTGAGGGTGCACATGGAAGGAACACCTGAGCCAAGCTGGGAAATCGGACACTTCCTGGAGGGGATGGTGCCCAAGGCACGTCTTAAAGTTCTCATAGGAATCATCCCGGCATCGAAGGGAGGAAGAGAGAAAAGCAGGTGTGAAGGTTCACTGGGGAGAGGAACTCTCAGTAATTTAAAGTGGCCCCTGTTTTATCACCTCTCTCCTTTAGCCAGCAGCTCTCTGTAGTCTCCTTTGCCTAAAGAAAACGGTCCCCACTTCTGATCGTGGCATTCAGGGCTCTCCACCCATTTCATCTCCTACTATCCTATTATCATTGGGTTACCCCCGTTCCCTGACCCTGTTTCTCATTCCCTCACCTTGGCTATCTATTCTCTGCCTAGGATAACCTTTTCTATCTTATCCATTGGTCACAGCTTACCCTTTTGGGGAAGTCCTAACTAAGGTGTCACGTTGTTTGTGATGACATGTTTTGTCCTGATTGGATTTGCTCTGCCTGCCTCTTTGATCCCAGAACCCGTATCTTTCACCACATAGCACTGATCACATTGAATCCTACACGGCAGTCGTAGACATGCTTACCTTGCCCATTGGTCCCCTGTGAGCAACTGGAGGGCAGGCATGTGAGACTGGTTCATCTCTATGTCCCACTTAGTGGCTGCCACGTACAAGAGTCTTACAAAAAGAGGAACATGATAGAGCACCCCATTTAGACTCAAGTCTGGGGTCAGTGCTCCCCTCTGGTGTGACCACTGTGCCTTGGGGAAGCCCTTTAACCTCCCTGGCCTCCCAACGTGTTCATTTGTCAAAGAGATAATTATAAGCACTTCAAGGAGTGGGTTGGACGATTAAATGAAATAATGTAAGTGAAGTGTATGGCACAGCAACTGGCATAGAGTAGGTGCTCAGTAAACACCCGCCAAATGAGATGGTATTGCTGCTCGGTTTGTTCGGGTCCTGCTTTTTTCAGGCTAGGGATGGTAGGGCCTGTCGCCTGCATAAACACTCTGGTGTGGGAATTCTAATTATTCAGTGCAAATATTTTTAAATTTCAGGGGAATAACCAAGGGAATTGAAAGTCTGGCAGAACATGTATCAGGGCATGTGGTGTTGAAGACGTAGAGTGTACGTGTTTGTTGTTGCTTCTGTGGCTGTGAACGTGGAAAACAAAGCAGGTGAAGAAGCAGGCGTGTTTCATTCTCCTGCAGTGAGTTTCCGAGCAGAGAGGGTCAAGGCTTCATGTACCCACTAACCCATAATTCCTCACCTCCTCTTCTCCTTCTTGGGGTCACCTTGATCCGTGTAAGGAAGAGATAGTCTTGCCTCTTCTGGTTTTGTGGCTTTTAGTGTATGGAGGTGTTTTTATTCGTTTTTTGCCTAGCCTTATTCAAAAGAAGAATTTGCAGTGGTGAGCTGGCAAATACAGCCTATCTACCTCCAGTGTAGTGGGTCCTGAGCAGAGGGGCAGGTATGTATCAGAACTGCTGGGGGAACTTTGGAAAGGTACGGATTCCCCCATACTGTTGTGATTCATTAAACCTGGAGTGGGCCTGGGCACATCTGGAACCTTCAGAAACTCCCCAGGTGTGTGTGTCCCTGCTTGAGAAGCTTTGCTTTAGATTTCCCAAGTGCTCTTTTAAAACCTGGAAACCCCACACAACTGGTTAGAATGGCAGCCTGAGTGAGAGATGGCAAGTTTGAATGCGACTCGGGCCATCTATTACTGTGCTGAAATTGGCAAGCTGCCACGCTGGTGGCTTTAAAGGGAACGTGAAGCTGCAGTTCTGTTGAAAGAGAAGTTTACTCTGCAATCAGGGGACCCAGCTAATGAGCACGCAGACCACGCCAATTAGGGAATAAGGCATTTGGATGAATGAATGGGGAGGTGCTCATTGAGAAGGCTCGTCTTCCTCTCTGTGGACAGCAGTGAGGCTGAGGCCAGATGTTGGACTAGAGCAGGGGTGTCAAACTCATTGTCACTGGGGGCCACATCAGCCTTGCGGTTGCCTTCAAAGGGCCAAATGTGATTTTAGGACTGTATAAATGTAACTACTCCTTAACAGTTAAGCAAGAGCTTGGCATTGTTGCTGGGTAGAAACAACGTGCCGGGCTGGATAAAACAAGGTGGAGGGCCAGATTTGGCCCGTGGGCCTTCTGTTTGCCACCTGTGGACTAGAGAGAGCCTCAAGTTTAATAAGCCCAAAGTCAAGTTCAGTAGGTTTATCCAAGAAAAGGAGGAACAGGTAGATGCTATAGGGCTAGAATCCAGAGCACTTTTGATGGAGTCATCTTTCAAAAATATAAGATCATGTCACCCTTTTGTTTAAAACTCTCCAGTGGATTCCCATTGTACTTAGAATGAAATCCAAGCTCTTCCGTACCACGGACTATTGGCACTTACCTGTCCTCTTCCCCCTCCACACCTCACCCCAATGTCTGCTGTCTGGATCCTTCTTGTGGTTCAGGTCTCAGCTCAGATGTCACCTTAGCGAGGCCTTTCTTCTATGCCCTCTTAAAAAGAACTCCCAATTTCACTTTGAAACACATTACCCTGTTTTTTTGTTTGCTTGTTTGTTTTTAAATAAAGATTTTGTTTATTTATTTTTAGAGAGAGGGAAGGGAAGGAGAAGAAGAGAAACATCTATGTGTGATTGCCTCTCATGTGCCCCCTTACTGAAGACCCTGCCCGCAACGCAGGCACATGCCCCGACTGGGAACCGAACCGGCAACCCCCTGGCTCTCAGGCCAGTGCTCAATCCACTGAGCCACACCAGCCAGGGCCACATTACCCTGTTTTATTTTTGCTTTCTCATAGAACTCGTCACTACATAAAAATGTCTCATTTCTTTACATCCTTGTTTACTTCCTGGTTTGCTTATCTATTATCTGTCTTTTCTGCTAGAATGCAGGTTCCGTGAGAGCAGACCAGTGTGTCTGGTTCAATTCTGTATTGCTGGCACCTAGAACTGTGCTAGGAACAGAGTGGGAGCTCAATAAGTAAGTGACTGAATGAATGAATGAGTACAGATCCCAGATCTCAAGCCAGTAAACTGGAGCCAAGGGGCCTGGGGCCTTAGCAGCTCGGGGTCAGCAACCAGGCCCAACACAGTAACATATCAGCCACATTAGCTAAGAAGAGAGTAAAATCAGCTTCTTCTCCAGAGGAGTTGCCCTGTGGCCTCTTTCGTGGGACCTTAACCCAAGGGGAGAAAGGTGTGGACTGGGTAGAATGGCCCCCTCACTTTAGAAGCACTGGGCAAGGGAGTCAGGCAGCCCGTCTCTGACATCTCAGAGAGAGTGGTTGTATGTTTAACAAGATATAGAAACTCAGTGAGGCATGACACAGAAATGTTCTCTCTGACCTTCTGCCCAATGGGATGGAACACAACACATTTCAAGATGTAAGATGTGTAAAGTGGGGTTTTTAGAAAGGCCCTGTGATGAATAATTAGAGGAGGAGTGTGCCTGTGTGGGGTGCCCAGGAAACACCCCTCACCCCAATTTACACACAATTCACTTTGACTAAGTCCTCCTCACAACCCAGCTGCATTAAGGTGCTGTTTGCCTTGGGAACTGTTGGGGCCCAGATGAGGTGCTCTTACGTGGTGATCTTTATAAATTTTTTGTTTGCAGACATGCTACCCCTCTGGGATTGTCAGTTACCTGCTTCCTTCTCTACCCCTCAGAACTGTGGGTCCCTCAAAGGCGTGTGTTGTCTTTCTAGCCCGTTTGCCCAGCACGGTACCTTGCCCACAGAAGGAGCATGTGTTTGCTGAATGCACAAAGGCATGCACACACAGGTCACTGCAGGAACACATTCCAGCTATGTCTCAGTTCTTGGAACAAGGAAACGGCCCCGGGGGCACAGGGCACCTGCCCTACTAAAACAGTGCGTGGTGCGGAAACCTGTGAAGGACAGGTAGGACGAGCAAGCCGCATTGGGACAGCAGGCCAAGGTCCAGCCAGAGGGGGTGTCGGCTTGTCACATAGAAGGGCAAGGCTTGAGTTTTTCTCTGGGATTTATTACCCACAATAAAAGGGCACAGAGGGGAAATTAACTCCAGCAACATTAAAGTCATTGTCTTCAGCGGCATGCGGATTCCACTGACCTTGAACTCACTGATGACTTGGTATCATTGCGCTTTCACCTGCAGTGCTGCGGCAGCAGCTGCAACTGAAGCCATGCTAATGGGGTGCTGAGAGAGGTGAGTTTTGCTCCATCCTGACAGGCATGGCTGCTTTGCGGCCCCCACCGTGGGCAAAGATTTCCGCAAGGCTGTGTCTATAGAGGCTGCAGTTTTGTCTTGGGAGAAAAAACAACAACCCACAGATTGATTGGCCTGAACTAGTTAAAGAGAGGAAGAGAGAGGAAGAGTTTTTTCAGGCTTTGCAGAGCTGTTACAACCACATGGAGCAGATATTCCGAGCTAACGGGCTCTGCCTGCAGAAGGCTGCCTAGCAACAGGGGAGGGTGGATGGGGAGTCCTCCATGTCTGTCGTAAAGAGCTAGCCACATACAGCGATGGCATTTTCCCATATGTTTTGTTGTATTGCCCTTCATGTAAAGAATGTGCTATGATTTTGCTTCATATGGACTGATAGAATGACCACAGTCCCAAGCCCTTTACTTGAACTATTTCATTTAATCCTCACAATATCGTTATCCCCATTTTCACAAATGAGGAACCTGGGACTCGAAGAGGCTAAGCAGGTTGCTCCTTCAAGTCACCCAGTTAGTAAATGACAGAGCCATTATTTGAACCCAAGGCAAACAAAGAGGTATATGAGAGATATATATATAAATGTGCAAAATTTCAGCTTTTTTCCACCTTTTGAGTGGAGAACAAGCATAGCCAAGGGCGTGGAAGTGGTAGCCTTCTGTGGATTTGCCAGCTGGGGTCTGGAGGGGCGGGGGAGCCTTGGGATAGGAGCCATCAGCTGCTCTCACGGAGGCTGGGGAGGCTCTGAGACAAGGACAGAGAGCATTCAGGCCACACACAGACCACCCAGGAGCTGCCACCTGGCCTCTCCTTGAGGATTTGTGATTGGCTGGCGTGAGGAAGAAAAGCCAGAACGTGGAATTTACAAATGGCTTGCTGAGGACCGAGACTGGGGAACATCCAGGTTGAGAGAGGGTTAGCAAAGAGCGAAAATAAATCTTTGACCCAAAAGTAAGGCAGCAGGGGGCAAAAGGCCAGGGCTGCACAGACGGCAAGCTGGTCCTTGAAGTGGCTGAACCAAAGAGAAAGGGTAGGAAGTGCTAGGAATAGAATGGAGAATCAGTGGGAAATTTAAAAGTTGAATTAGAAGATCTGAACTGAAAGCAGTGTTGGGGGATAAGAGAAAGCTCTCTGTTGAATTGTCATATAAAAGAGATCTGGTGGTTATCGAACCGTTTGCTGTTAAAAGCATAACCCTAGGTGTGGAAACCGAACTGAGGTGTGTGTTTTTAGCAGAACTATTGGGAGGGAAGAAGAGGAACCTATGCTGGTTCTGTCTTAATAGAGAATTAAAGTGATTTTAAAACAGAAAATAAAGAACAAGAAAAGGTGGGAGTGTCTGGACCAAGCATGGACGAGAGGCTGAGAACTCTGCTGGAGTCTCCACTTAAAAGCTATAATATCATCAGCAGGTAGGAACTTATTCCAAAAGGCTGAACTATAAGAAACATTATATTAGCTTATTTTTCTAAATCACATTAAATTTGACTGCAGCCAGGGATGGAGGGAAGTTTATATTAATGGTGTGTGTGTGTGTGCATATGTGTGTGTTTGAATAGCTTATTGATATGTAATTCCCATACCATACAATTCACCCTTGAAAGTGTATAATTCAGTGATTTTCAGTAGATTCACAGAGTTGTGCAGTCATCACAACTTTAGAACATTTTCATTACTCTGAAAAGTAACCTGTACTCATCAGCAGTCCCCCAACCCTGCTAGCCCCAGGCAACCACCAACCTACTTTCTGCCTCTATGGGTTTGCTTATTCTGGACGTTTAATAAGTAGAATCATATAATATATGCTCCTTTGTGATTGGCATCTTAGCAGAATGTTTGCAAGGTTCATCCATGTTGCAGCATGTAGCACGTGCCACTTCACTCCATTTATGGCTGAGTAATACTCCATGGTGTGGATATGCCTCACTTGATTTACCCATTCGCCAGTTGACGGACATTTGGGTCATTTCCACCTTTTTGGCTGTTATGAATAATACTGGTAAGAACATCTGCACACAGTGTTTGCTGGTACCTATTTGCATTTCTCTTTGGCATGTACCTATAAGTGTGATTCCTGGGTTATGTGGGAACCCTGTGTTTTGTGTGTTTTAGCTTTGAGGTTGTCACAGAACTACAAGGGGTTACCCATAATTTGGAGGCAGGATCTCTGGTCTTCAGTCCATAAGAACAACGTAAGATGCTTGTTGCCCGAGCCCATGTGGCCCATTGAAGAGTTACTGGTTCTACAATTTCCCGTGACCTCTTAGTCCCCCATGCCAAACTTTGGAATGGGCCAGCCTCTGTTTGGCACAGTTGGAGTACTATGGGTCTGTTTCCTGGCAGCCACATGCCACCCCCATCAGAAGCCCAGTTAACTTCCTAGGATGTCACAGGGAAGCAGGAATCCACGTTAGCCGCTACTTCAAGGACATGGTAGCATCACCATCCTCCACTAAATGTATCGTGAGCAAATTATTTTTGTTCCTATATTGTAAACGTACTAGCATTAAGTTTTCCCATTTGTATTTACTTTCATTGAGTGTGTTAGCAATATCTTAAAGTTGTTTTAGTTTGTTTTGCCTTAATGGCTAGAGATGGTACATTTCTCCTTATTTTTTTCCCCTTTTAGATTTCTTTTCAGTTAAGTGGACCACCTTCTCTGGCCTACTCAGAATCTGGGCTTTTTGTGTATATTCATATCCTTTCTTTATGTGTGCTGGTTTGAACAGTGAAAGTTTTATCGGTTATGCTTGTCATATTTCCAAATTACTTTTTATTTATTTTTCAAACTCATTGACTTTTCTATTTTATTTCCTTAATAGTAAGCCATTCTCTCATCTTCACTTTTCATTTCTAATATAGATAGTCTTAATATATAATTCATTTTCTGTTTGAAATTTGTTATTAAGAACAGAATCTAAGGTACAATAAATCATTTTTATTTAAGTTGGCGTTTAACAGTACTTATTTTTCACTTTTGTATTGCTTCTATTATGTTATTTATTGCATTCCTTTTATAGTTTGGATTCTGTTTCTGAAGTATGTATCAGCACAGTGATACTTGTTTTTAATGCAGTTCATATAATGTCATGAACTGCAGTTTCATAGTTTACAATCCAGTAGAATGGATCTACTTTCATTTCTTTTTTTAAAAAGTCTGTGATTCCTTATTTATGCAGATGATTTTTACTATGTATTTGTCTGGTTCTAGAGTGTGTTCCAATAGTCTTAGTAGATATTGGATTAAATTGTAAGTCAACACAGGGCATACATTTTTCTTTAGCACCTGAACCAGCTGTTATGCCCTTTGTAAAATATATACATATTTTATTTATTTTTTTAGGGAGAGGGGAAAGGAGAGAGAGAGGGAGAGAAACATCGATTGGTTGCCTCTTGCACACCCCAACTGGGGACCCAGCACCTAACCCAGGCATGTGCTTTGACTGGGATTCAAACCTGTGACCTTTCAGTTTACGGGCCTGCTCTCAACCCACTGAGCCACACCATCCAGGACTGGTCCTAGTCTTTTGGGTCTGAAAAATACAAGAATAGGCAAAAGTAGGTTTATAATTATGAGTACATGAAACACAGTTTGTTCTTGTGTTATTTATTAATAATTATATTATTTGTATTACACTGTAAACCTACTTTTGCTCACCCCTATATTCTGCTTGGTCAGAATATAGATCCTGTCCATGCTGCGAGGGCTGCATTTCGCTTCATTTTGGCTACATCCTTCCTAGACCTTTCTCTTTCCCTAAGTGTGAGAGGTGGAATCCCAAAGTCATTCTTTTCATTTCAACCGTAATCCTACATTTTGGGGCAACTTGTGGAGTCTGTTAAGTGGGAGTCTCCAGATGTCTCTTTGACTTCAGTCTTGAGCCTAACTCTGCAGTCCAGTCGATTGATGTCTACATGGAGACTGTCTTTCGGAAGGGGACCGAGGACCTTTGTCATTAATCCCTGCCCTCTTATGTCTCATCGTCACTGCATTTGTTTTACTTTTTTCTCCTATCTGTGTCACATGGTGTGGCTCTTCATTCTGTTTCTTCTGTGTTGGAGGCAGTGTGGTGTGTTGTTAGGAAAAAGGCTCTGTAGCCAGACTGCCTGGGTTCTAACACCAGCCCCACTACTCAAAGTCAGAATGGCCTTGGCCAGTTCTTCCGTGTGATCTGGCTTCTCCAGCTCTGTGATGGGAATCATGACCAGTGTCTTCAGGGAGTGAATGATATCCATCTCTAAGGCTTTGCACAGTGCCTGATAGAGGTTGAGTGTTCATAAACACTAGCCGTAGCTATACGGGTACAGTCTGTGGGTGTGGTAAAACTGAATTACGTTTTCTGTGGTTCTGTGTTCTCTGCTTAAAAATTTTGGCTCCAGTTACAATGTGTGTGTTTTTCTCCACACCACCAACAATTCTCAGACACCAGCTCAAGGTGTCCTATAGTTCAACTCGATTCTGACAGTACTGACCCAGACATAGTGTCAGAGTTGACAGGTCAAGGGCTCAGCGCCACAAGACTGCCCCCACTTCAGGCACTAGTTGCAAGTCCAGGTTGTCACCTGTACATGTGACCAACTGGCTGTAAATCAGAGGTTCCCACAGCCACCTCCTCGGATTCGATTAATTTGCTAGAGAGGCTCACAGAACTCAGGAAACCCACTTACTCACTAGATTCCAGAGCTATTACATAGGATATTTAAAGGACAAAGTCAACAGCCAGATGAAGAGATCCATAGGATGAGCTTCCAAACAAAGGAGCTTCTGTCCTGTGGAGTTTGGGGCCCAGGGTGATGGCATGTGGAAGCATTCTGGTTCACCAACCTGGAAGCTCTCCAAACTCCATCCTTTTGGGTTTTTATGGAGGCCTCTTTACTTCGGCATGATCGGCTAAATCACTGGCCATTTATGATTAATTCAACGGACAACCCTTCTCTCCGCCCCAAGGTGGGGGAGGTGGGGACTGAAAGTTAGCCCTTTAATCACATGGTGGCTGGTTCTCCGGGCATCAGCCACTGTCCTTAGGTGACTTTCAAAAGTGACCTCATCAATGTAACAAGACATCTTTATCCCTCTCATCACTTAGGGTATTACAAGGGTTTTAAGAGGTCTGTGCCAGGACCAGTGATGAAGACCCAATACCCTTGATCCTTAAACGACTTGGGTTTGAACTGCATGGGTCCACTTCTACATGGCTTTTTTCATCTCGTAACAGGCAGTATTGGTAAATACAGCACAGTACACGTCCTTTTTCAGCCTTATGATTTTTAAACGTCCTTTTTCTTCCTTATGATTTTTAAACATTTTCTTTTCTCTAGCTTAGTGATTTTCAACTGTAAACGTCCTTTTTCTTCCTTATGATTTTTAAACATTTTCATCCTTTTTCTTCCTTATGATTTTTAAGCGTCCTTTTTCTTCCTTATGATTTTTCTTCCTTATGATTTTTAAACATTTTCTGTAAACGTCCTTTTTCTTCCTTATGATTTTTAAACATTTTCTTTTCTCTAGCTTAGTGATTTTCAACCAGTGTGCTGTAAGAATTTTTAAAACATGCAGTACCTGACTATTTAGTCAGGGGCACTGACCCCTTTTCCCTTAGATTGCCAAATTAAAAAAATGACAACAGCAAACACAATAGCAGCCATCCCATGTGAATGAATCAAAATTAAAACTATTTTTTTGTCAAATCAGCAAAATTATAGTTTTGGTGTATACCAAAATTTTAGCAATTATTTATGTGCCATAAGATGAAAAAGGTCCAAAATCACTGCTCTAGCTTATTTGACTGTAAGCATACAGTACATGATATAACATGAAAAATGTGTTAATCAACTGTTTTTGTCATTGATAAAGTTTTTGGTCAACTCTAGGCTGTTAGTAGTTAAGTTTTTGAAGAATTAAAAGTTACACTCAGATTTTCAACTGTGGAGGGGTCAGCATCCTTAGCCCCCAAGTTGTTCAAGGCCCCTGTATATATCTCTTGTTATAAGTCACAGTATCACACTGTTGGCTCAATGTTCTATCTTACTTACCCCCTTTTTTAGTTCCTCTTTAGAGTTTATACGTTTACTGTAGTATCTCTTCTCCACTTCCCAATCTTGCTTTTGTAATTTCTTTCTTTCTGCATCTTTGAAAAAAGTAGTCATGCCCTGGCTTGTGTGGCTCAGTTGATTCGAGTGTTTCCCATAACCAAAAGGTGGCAGGTTCAGTTTCTGGTCAGGACACATACTGAGGTTGTGGGTTTGATCCCTGGTCCAGGTGTGTAAGGGACGCGACCAATCCATGCTTCTATCTCACATTGGTGTGTCTCTCTCTTCCTCCCTCTGTCTCTAAAAGCAATGAAAAAAAAATGCCCTTGGGTGAGAATTAAAAAATAAAAATAAAAATTAATAGGCACCATGCTGTCTTCCTGGTCTTCAGAAAGCACCAAACTGGTATTCTAATCAGGGCCATTGTTTAGAATCAACTTCCCCTCCTGTTTGATTGCAATAAGCTTGGGCTCCTTTTTTTATCTCTCTGGGTCAAAAGCCTCCTTACCCCCAAGGCTGACAGCTGCCGTTGGCTCAGCGCAGGCAGCTTCTTCCTTTCCCACGCACAGCCCAGCATCCTGAACCTTGCAACCCAAGTTGGGGCTTAATTTGTTCCTGGAGCCTTAGCGCTGCCTATCCTCGGCTAAGGGTCCCTGTCCCCCACAACCTGTCCTTTGGAAAACTTGGACCGAAGGGAGGAGGAGCATTTGCTCGTCTTGTCAGTTTGCCCTTTGAAGCCACCAAAGGTTTTGAGAATCTGTGTCATTTAAGATTGATTTAGGATCATACTTTGCTTGGTTTTATTGTTTCTGTTGGTTTAAGACATTTGACTTTTTAGGGAATCCCCAGATACTGCTGCTATTCAGCTCATTGAAAAAAATATTAACTACTTACACATTTAGTTTGTGTGTGAAATGATAATTAATTTAATTATGTTTCTGCAATAAGTGATATTATACTGAGAACAATGTTTGCGTAAAGGTTGAGAAATGATAGAGACATAACAGATTTTTCCTTTGTCATCTCATGAAGGACAAATTATCCTTTGAATTGTTGCTATGTCTAGCAATTCTTTTAGCATCTTTCAAATGTCAAGGACTTTCCAGATTTAAAAAAAAAAAGAATCTGTGAATAACTCAACCAAGGAGCTGCCTGCAAAACTCAATTTCTGGTAGTGATTAGGTATGTCACAGAAACCTGATTACTGATGATGGAGCAGGTATTCTCAGCCTTGTTCTAGCCAAGACCTACTTTAGCCCATTGGTTCCTAACAGTTTCACTTATGGGAACCACTACATGGCTATCAGACACTTTGTGGATCCATGAAAGCAAGTGATTTTAAGCATTTTCAACAGAGCCTGCTTGTAATGAATATCAAGAAGTATTACATGGACCTCCATAGTAATTGATTATTTACTCAGTCACACCTAAATTGCATATCTTTGCTCTGCCTGACTTTTAGGAGGCCCACTAATGGGGAAAAGATAACATCTAATCATGAAAAGGCTGGTGGTTTTACTTGATGTCAAAGTTTCGAGGTCAGGTTCCAGCAAGGACAGAGTCATTTGGGAAGGTTATTAACTATTTCTTGACCTCAGCTGTGGATCCTCTGCCAGACTCCTGTGGACCATGGAGACTGATTGTGGGGGGCCAGGCTGTGTGGTGAGAGGGTGCTATGTACTGACCAAGAGGTCTAGTCTTCCAGACAGAGGCAGTTTGCTAATGGTGATCCCTGGAGGCAGGGACCATCATCTGTTGTGTTTGTATCCTTAGCAGCTAGCACACAGAAGGGCTGGACCACATACTGAATGACTGACTGAATGCCACGGAACATTGGGAAATGGGATGTCCTGGCAAAGCCTCAGCATTTCAGTGTTGGAAGCTCTTCTCTCTCCTCTTGCCCTCAAAAGTCCATGAGCAGAAGCATTGGTTTGTGACCATGAATGCGTTTTAGAATCACTTGGGAACTTTGAAAAAAGTGATCCCTGGATTCCATCCTCAGAGATTCTGATTTAATTAATGTAGGCGGGGCACAAGCATCCATATTTTTCAGAAGTTTTCTCATTGACACTGATGCCCAGCCAGGGTTGAGGACCCTGGACTGATAGACTGATGTCATGGTCTGAAGCTGAACACCCAAGACTGAGTGTGTTAGAGTCCACAGCTGATCTGGGTTGGTTGGGGAATTTGTTGACGAGTAAGAACTCTGTGCCTTTCATGTAATTGAAATCTTGAAAGTTAAATCTAGAGTCACCTTTCAGAACTTTTCCTCTTTTCCATTTCTGTTGCTTCTTGTCTTCTCTCTGCTGTCCCTTGGGGGCAGAATGATGGAGCAGCCCAGGCATGAGAGACCTGCATTCTGATCCATCCTCCTCTTAGAGCTGGGATATTGGCCAGAATACCTGACGTCTTGGAATCTCAGCTTTCTCATTGGTGAAACAAAGACTGATTTTGGAGTCTCTCCAACTCTAAATGCGGTTTGGTAAATGTGCATTTTCATGCTGACCCACTCCTGCGGTAGTAGTCTATGGTGTTGGTGATGCTCAAACCCAAACAGAGTGTTTGGAAAATGAGTTACACTGATGCCGTTTTTATTTACACTCCCCTGCTCTTGTTGATGGATAATTCTTGGATGTGAGACAGTGCAACTACAGATGGGCTCCCCTCAGTTTTCTTAAAGATCAAATATTAAAGGATGGCCAAAGGGCTAAATGTAATTATTTTAGTTGCCAATAATAATTATAGTCATCAAATATGGTATATTTTAATGAAAAGGGAGGCCAAATGGGCAGAGCAGAAAATTTTGAGTAACTGAAGCTTATAATTCTTATTCTTGTTCAGTAGTTATAGTTACCAAATTTATTGCTTGCTCGCTGTGTGCTAGATACTGTTTCAGGAGCTCTGTGCCTATCCAGTCATTTGATACAACTACAGAGGTAGATTCTATAATTATCCCAATTTTATGGAAATGAGAATTGAGGCACATAAATATTAATTAACTTGTTTAACGTTCCTAAATAGGAAGTAGGAATTGAAGGTTTGAACTCAGGAAGACTAATTCTAACCCCTAAGTCATATTGCCTCTAGAAATGCAACTTTTACTTCCGTTATGCATTCACCTGTAACAGCCCATGTTACTTGCCTAAGAGCCCTGAGAGGTGTGATTCTTATCTCCATTTTCTAGATTGGCTCAGATGGTGTGAATAATTTATACAAGATCACCCAATGTGTGTGCAACTGTGCTTGGATTTGAACTTGGCCCTGACTCCAGATCTGGTATTCTCTTTAATCTCTCCATACATTTTCATAGCACTTCACAGTTTACAATGCATTTCCACATTTGCTGTGTTGTTAAATCATCCCAATAACCCTGTGAGATAAACTGTGAAAAACTTGGATGTTGTACTGGCCAGCTGTAGTTAGGTGACACTCGCCACTGTAATAGATACACCCTGAAATCGCTGTCTTAACACCATGTGAGTTTATTTCTCACTCATCTACAGTGCAGTCAGTAACGAAAGTGATTATTATATGGTGATGTAGCTTCACTCCATATGGCCAGTCATTCAGGGACCAAGGCTGATGGAGGTGCTGCCATCTTCATCCCACGGTTTTCAAAGCCACTCCACCCAGCATCACATGGGAGAGAGAGAAGGAAGGGTTGCACAGGAGGTTTTGATGCGACAGGCTGGAAGTGACATCTGTATCTTCTATTTCATTGGCCAAGACATTCCATGGCCACTCCAAAAAGAATGGAGGTCTTGAAAATGTTGTCTAGATATGCGTTCGAGTGTGAGGAAAATGGGCTCAGTGAACAACTGGCCAGATTCTACTGCAACAGCCAAAAATAATGAAAATGTCAAACATTATTGACTCTCGCGATATGCCAGGCATTTAATGATCGAGACACTTTATAACCGTTATCTCAGTAAATTCTCGTAACAGTCTTTAAGAACACTACTGTGTCTTTTGGATGCAGGATTTGAGAGCCCAAGGCTGCACAGATCGATGGTAAGTGGCAAAGGTTGAATTCAAACCCAAGTCTGTCTGACTCTGGAGTCAGTATTCATAACTACTCAGTAAGTTTTACATCTTCCCAGGGCAAGCCAGCAGAGGGGGGTTCCAGCCCCACTTCTGCCCTCAGTAGTACAGCACAGGGTGAGTGAGTTGGCAGCTAAGCATGCTGGGGAGCACTGATTATTTTCCCTCACTCTTACCCAAGGCTCAGCCCATGAAGGTTCTGAGTCTGGTGTGAGAGTTGATAGAAGTATTAAATGTACTCTTAACTAGCCAGCTTTTTCTAAAACCCAAATCCATATATTCAAACAGATGTAGAGTATTTTCCCCCTGATTATTCCTGACACATTCTAGTTGCAGATGCAGTTAGGTATATTAGCAGGGACCCAGATGCCTGTCTTTTTGTTGACATTTAGCATGTGCTGTTCATACTCCTGTGCGCCTATAAATCACCTGGGGTCTTCCTGAAATGCAGATTCTACTTCAGTAGGTCTGGGGTGGGGCCTGAGATTCTGCATTTCATACAAATCCCCAGGTAACATTCACCTTGCTGGTCTATCAGTCACGCTTTGAGTGGCAAGGATATGGCACCTGTGTAATGTACAGAACCAGTCTGCTCCCTCCTCGGTGTATTCTAGTGCTTTGTTCCTGTCATGTCACTTACTATGTTGTGCTGTGGCTTATGGGGTAGGTGTCTGACTCCTCAGCTAGATTCTAAGTTTCTTGAAGGCTGAAACCATTTTAGACTTGAAACTTCTATATCTGGCTCAGCGTCTGATTCATAATAGTTGCTAGATTCCTGTGGATGGAATGTATGACGAATGACCGCAAGTGGAAGTATGGAGAGAGCCTTCACGGAAGCCCGCTCCGGAGGTTGCGCTGTCAAGCGTGTTACGTCTAAGCTGATAGGGTGTGATGGGAAAACTGTTGGCTGGCCATCAGCAGGTCCCATGGGGCTTTTGATCTTTTGGTCCCTTCCCTGTTTGTGTGGCACTACCGTACAGTGACAGACCAAAGAGTAAAACAACTAGGAAACTGCCTGACTAACGTATCCATAACTTTCCAACCAGCCAAGACTGATTGCAGTTCCCACTTGGCTGTTTTCTTGTAAGTGCTAGGTTTTGGATCAGGGAGTACTTTTGCAACCCAAACTAAAACAAAAGTCCTAAAATACACATTCTTTCCCAACTAAACTTTTTATTTTTCTACAGAGAAACTTATTTTATCTAAGGAATGAGAATTTT